>JASAOD010001918.1:0-98286 GCA_030849845.1 Crithidia brevicula
GGTTTTCAGCAATGATGAGACTGTGAATGCGTGGCGCTGGTCAAATCGCGGAAGCGAACTTGTTACCTTCGCGCGGTGCTCTGTGATAGCTGGTGTCTGTTGTGCGTGTCGTTCAAAAGGGTTCTCGACCTGGATCTGTCGGCGGTCTCGAAAGACCTCTGATGGATGTAAATTTCAAAAAATATTGGTGGGTTTCTGCTCTACCTTGAGATTTGTTCTTCAGGCAGCAGGTGCTTATCACCGTGTTCGGTTTTTTCTTTCGTGGAAAAGATAGCAATGTGGTGCTGGGAACGAGGCTTATACATGAGCAAATGCACCTGCTTCAGCCACAGATCTTCAGTTATTTTTTCCCTCTTTTTTTATTTTCATTTTTGCGTACTTTTCTTTTTGGTTTATTGTTATGGGTAAGCTAGACAGCTAGGCAGCCGGTCGTATTAACGGTTGATTCGTGTGTTTGTCTGTCTGTCTTTCTTGAGTGGGCTACTTACATTCGCCACTCTGAGGGTTACCAGACGTTGAGCGCAAAGAGGGCAGTGCACTGAAGCTGAAGCCGTTCCTGCGTAGAGAAGAAACAAAAACACAAACAAGAATAAAAAACCAAGGTCACCTTGTGAGTTTGCTAATTTGTATCATCCTCGGATTGCGCCTTCTTTGGCTTTTTGGCCCATAGACTCTTCGCGTTTAAGACGATTAGCGTGTTAATTACGATGTGACTGTCTTTCTTGTGTAGCTGCGCATCCTTTCTTTGTGGTTGCTTTACCCTTTTTCAGCTTTTTTGCACTTTTTAGTCTCGAATCCCCGTTTCATTTTTAAAGATTCTTGACTGCTAGACGTGCTGCGCATCGTGTCGCCTTTGAAAATAAGAATTTACTTCGATGACAGTCGTCTATTCTCTGGCTTGACTTCTTTTCGATATGAACTATTTAGACTGACCTAAAAGTAAAAAGGATATTTAAAAGAAGATGGGGGATGCTGCGCATCACGTCGACGTTGTGCGTCGGCATGAAGGTCCCTCCAAAAATCGTGACTCTTGTGATGCTGACTGTGCCAGCAATAGAGGCTTTCGTGCCTTTCCAGGTTGCGTCGATGCAAGTTTTGACCAGCTAACCCAAAATGTTTTTTTTTTGCAATCGGCTCGTTGATAGCTCCTCTGCTTCCACTGCGGGAATGCTGTATTCGACACTTTAGGACATCCGACGCCTCAACACGCCGCTCCAGTGCCTTTTCAACTCACGATATCAATCGCCTGCTCGCTCAACTGATCTCTTCTGGGCTTTTTTTTTTTCTTCACAATTTCCTTTACTCTTCGGACTATATTATGTTGCTTCCTGACCCCTTCTGCACGCATTCACACGCACACACACAAAATATATATATATATATATATATTAACTTCTGGAAGGTCACGTGTCACTCGAACCTTCCTTGGATTCAGTGGTGGCATATGAAGTAGACTGACCAGTCCGTTTCTGCATCAAAAAAAAAAAAAAGAAGGAAACAAATTCAGGCACGACGCCATTGTAGTAACTTTTTGTTTTTCCCTCGATTTCTCTTCCCGTAGCTATTAGTCGTAGCGTAGACGCTCCTGTCTCTTTTTTTAAATATTCTTCTGTCTGCTTAGTATTGACGGCAAGTTCAACTTTTCTGAAATATTGACCCCGTCCGGTTGACACGGCGACAGCCCTGCTTAGCACCCTTTTTTTTTTTTTACTCGTGTGACACACACACACACACACACACTTAGGAATTTTGTAGTAACATGACGCACGCTGCCGCTGCAACAGATGCCGGTGGTGATCACCACCACCACGACGCGCATGCTGCTGGTGCGGCTCCGTATGAAGTGATCAAGGCTCCGTCTATGGCCTCGCAGGATTACATGGACAACTTGCCCGCCTTCGACCCGGCCAAGCCGATGCCCCCGCCTCGCAGTGCGGTGGAGCGATTCACCAGGCTACTGCAGATGCAGTTTGGCCAGGACCCGGATATGCCAACGCTGGGCCAGAGCCTTGAGCGCAAGTATCACGGCTTCTTTGACTACCTGCTTAGCCCCATGGCGCCGCTGCGCCCGCGAACGTACGTGGACGCCCACACGCGGCCAAACCCGTGCCCGGAGGAGTACTGGTGGGCGTCGTGGCGCTGGCCGCGCACCAAGTACGTTAACGCCAAGGTGCCACCGCCTGTAGACGGCAAGTACACGGACTACTACCACTACCTAGCCTTCAAGAATTGGCTGGAGCGGGAGAGGGATGTGTACGTGGCACACGCCAACTTGGTGCATGACATGACGTCGCGCTGCCTCGTGAAAGAAGGGCAGTACAACGCGGCGAAGAACTGCCGTCATCTGTACCACAAGGAGTTCGCCATGTCTCGTATGGAGGAGTTCAACCAAGCAATGCTGTACATGGCGATGACGGGCAACGCGGCGATTCGTGAGACACCCTACCCGGAGAACTTCGTGGAGGAGAAGAGGAAGATTTACGATGACTGGCTCTACCGTACCCGCATGCGCAAGCCTGGTGACGTGGCGTAGTGGATGGTGGGCGGGATAAAAAAGGGGGAAAAAACGGCGCTCACGCACTCACCTCCCTATTTTGTTTCCTCCAATCTTTGTCTTCCTTTTCAGCTGTGTTTTTTACGGGTCGTATCGTCTGTAGCTGGTCGCTTCGCTGCTTGTGTGGATGTTTTCTTATCATTGCGCGCGTCGACACCTTTTGTTGGTATGCTATGTTATTTTTATTTTTTTCTAGTTTGTACTCTACTGAACTGGTCGTCTTCTGCCCGGTGCGATCTTTGCCACACGTGCTTTTCTTTTTCTCCATAGCATCTCGGCCAACAAGGCCCACGTTTTTTTTTTTTCTCGTTGTTCGCGTGTGGCTGTCGTTTATTTTCATAGCACATGCTAAAATTACCACGTCTCTGTCCCCATCGATGAACCAACGAAAAGGTTGGCATGTCCACTACGCCCACGGCTACGCCCGCGACTTGAAGCGTACATTTTTTTTTTCTCTTTGGTCTGTTCGCTTTCTCTCCAGTATACTTGATTTTTGTTCTTTCCTCTTTCCTCTAGGCGCTCACTGAGGTGGATTATCGACGCAAGGCAAACGAGAAAAAGCAACAACAACTAAACGTCACTGCGTCTTCTCCTTTTTCTTGGAGAGGGAGGGCAGTGCAAGGAACGTTTGCAGCTTATCGGGGTGCTTCATGTGGTGGTCTCGCTTGGAACGCTTCCACAAAAGGTTGGCTGCGCAATCCACAAGCTAAACGCTGTGGGCGAAAACATATACGAACAACAAAAAAAACATAGGTTCGACAGGTGCATTGCACTGCTGGTGTCGAATGCTGCGCTTTGCGCGAATATAATGACAATAGTGGCGAAGTCGAACTGAGAGCGATGTCTGGTCTTGCCAATTGCTATTTCCACCGAGTCCAACGGCGAACACATGTGTTGACCAGATGACAGCTCTACCTTTTCTCTTTCCACAATTGACACAAATATGGTGACCTTTTTTTTTCTTTTTTTAAACAATCCCCCCATTTTCACTCTCTCCACTCTTCTAAACACTCCTCAACTACTCACTCCTTGTGTCACACATTGCCCGGGCCGCGACCCTCTTTAAGCTGGCTAACTATCTTCCCTTTCCACGGAATAGAAGCCGTGCGCAAACATGTCTAGTATACCGGCGACGACGGACGATTGCAATGTTGAGCTGCTGCGCGCCAGTGAGCGTATTCAGAAGCTGACGGTGGCCGCGGATGCCCTCGTGGCGCGCGAATTTATCCTGTCCCAGAAGGACGATGTTCTGGATCAGCTTGAAAAGTACGTGTCAGAGTTGGAGGGAGAGGTTGAGGACGCCGAGGGAAACACAGCGAGCCTTCGGGCCCGTTGTGCGCTGCTTCGCTCTGGCACACGCGGCGCGACGGCTGGGCAAAGCTCAGAGGTGAACGCGTTGTGGCGCCAGCACGGCGCGTCTCTGACACGTCTTCTTAGGATGCATTCTATGCGTCTTGTGGAGATCGAAATGGCTCTGGCGACGTCAGCGGATGGTGACGAAGCGCAGCCTGCCTCAGAAGCAGCACTTTCACTAGTCGATCGACAGAAATGACGGGTGATACGATACAGGGCAGCTCGAATACGACATAACACCAAAAAAAGAGGAGCTGAAGAGACGAGCCTGTTTCTTTTATTTTCTTTAGAGCTTTGTGCCCCTCTGCTTTCTGGCTTGTTTTTTTTTTTTTTTAGCGTGGCTCTTGTTTGTGTGTCGCATGCCCGTTGTCAGGTTTGAGTTGAGAGCTTGGAGTGCGACAAAGATGCAATAATAAAAAAAAGCAAAAGGTTGCCGATCCCTTAGTGCTCGCGCATGACCCGCCAACGTCTGTGTCTTGGTTGGGAAGTTCTCTCTGCTGTTATCGAGGCTGCGCAGCTATTTGACATCACAGCAGTTTACAAGAGCCGGATTTTGTAGGCTGCTGAATACTGAGTGTGGTGTTGCTATAGGCTTCTTTTGCCTTCCCGCGCCATCTAAGCGACTTACACTCCCACACAGGTGGGGTGTTCCTTTGTGTGGAATCAGAGAACTCTGGTTCCATATTTGCTTTGACACAACATCAATTTCGACATGAGACTAATGTGACTGTGTGAAACACGCAGAGGCTCAGCTACGTCTCCCTCTGCCTTTTTCAAAAAAAACTTAGCACCTCGTTGCTCCCTCCCTGCGACAACTCGGAAAAAGATCTACTCACCAAACACTCCCTTTTATTTTTATTTAAAAGAAAGTAATGTTGGCAAGAAGTAAATGTGGTAGCACCGCCAATGTACCACTCTGCGGCATCGCTGTAGAAGTCTGTGAATGGAAATACCAGAAGTGCTAAATTTGCGATCTCCTCCTCCTCTCATTTTCACTGTAGTATCTCGCTTCTCAACTACCCCTCTTTTTATTTAATGTTCTCTTTTTTTTCATCTCACACACCTACGTTGCATGGCAGCATTACATGAAAAAGAAACGTCCATGTCCGATCCATTTTTAGACAATGTGGAGGGCATTGGCTTGCTCGAGGCGGAGATGAAGCAACTGCGGTTGGAGAACAGAGAACTTCGCCTCGCCAATACCAACCTGCGCGCACGACTCGCGCTGGCCACACCGAGCGCATCCGTTGACGGCGAGATGAATCAAGCGCACTTTTCGAGCGGGATTGCAGAACACCCTGTTACGAACAGCGAAGCACACGGGCGTGCGTCACCACGCAACGCCTCTGACGCAGGTACCACGCACTCCAGCGTAGTCGCGGGTGTGTTGCAGACGGAAACCACCGCAGCGCCGTCCCATCGCCGTGCACCTGCTGCACCGTCGCCGGTCATCTCTTCTGTGACTGCACCGCAGGTGTCTGCTGCACGCCTTCGGGAAGCCGCGCAGCAGGTGAGGAAAGAGCTTCAGGGCGAACTGGAGACACACCGTAAAGCAGTCGCTACGGAGAAGGCCGAGAAGGAGCAGCTCAAGCGGGAGTTTGAGCTCTTCGTCAGCACCACATGTGAGCGCGAGGCTGCGTACCGGCTCGTCCACGCGCAGCTCTACCGCGAGATGGAGGAGCAGCGGGAACTCGTCCGCAGTGCGCAGGCGCAGCTGGAGGAGCAGCGGGTGCAGTCCGTGGAGATGCGCAGAACGTTGGAGGCCGCCGTCGCCGCCGCCGCTGCACATGCGGGGGCAGCTGCGCAGAGAGACGACGCAGACGGCGGCTCCTCCAGCTTGGCCGACGCCGCCGCCGATCGCGACAACGCCGCGCCTTCGAAAAAGCGTCGACGAACAGCAAAGGCGCCCTCGCGCGTACCCGCGCCGCGGCAGGCGATGGAGCGACTCCCGAAGGACCTCAACTGGACAGAGCTGGCCGGTGGTACGGCTCCGGCGGAGACGGCACTGCTGGACTCGGAGACGGTGAGTGCCACGGAAGCGTCGCTGCCGGATTCCAACGAGCCGCGTACGCTTAAGATTCTCCCTGGTGGTGCGTCCCTCCGCCGCCAGCCAACAGTGCAGAGCATGAAGCGCCTTCGCGAGCCAATGAGCCGAGCGTCCCTCCCCGCATCGCCGTCTTTTGCGCGTGTGCCGTCGCACGGGCTCACGCACGCAGGGTTGCACGTTCCGGTTGCGCCTGTGTTTGCGAAAACGCCTTCATCGGCCGCGGCAGGCAGCACCGGCGCCTCCCCCACCAACGACAACGAGCAACACTCAACCTCAGCCGCGTCGTCCACTACCAGTATGGCTGCACCATCGCCGTTGGTGTCAGCCACTGCTTCCGGTGCTGCAGCGAGTGCGACTGTGGATGCGCTGTGGCGGCTGCTGGCGCACCATACGGAAGCCATACACGGATTCTTGCCTCTGTGGCAGCACCTTGTCGTCCTCCGCGGCGACGACCGCATCACCGTGCTCACCATGCTCGTCTCCCTCATCGTGCATCTGCTGGGTCCACACGGATCGTCCGCTGCCGCGTTCAAGCAAGGGCCACACGCCGCCTGCGCCTCCCTGCCGCCCGCCTTTGTTTCCCAGCCGAGTTCCATCACTGTGGTGGCCACCGCCATTCGACTGCTGACAGTGCAGCTGGAGGAGGCAGCGCATCAGCAGCGCGGCAAGGCGGAGGCCGGGCAGCAAGCCAATGTTCTGCTAAGTTCTCTGTTTTACCGGATGTGTGTTGCGACGCTGTGTCGCTGGCAAGTCGCCGACTGCGCTGCAGAGGCGCTGGAGCACTGGGCCACGGCAGTGAATCACCTCTACGGTTTCCAGCCCGACCTCCTGCGTCTCATGCAGTACACCAACACCACCGCTGCGTACCACCGCACACGTCTCCACCGCAGCTGGATCTCCTACACAGCGCAGAGCATCTTTGCGCACTGCCTCACCGCGTCATCCCCCACCGCAGAGGCCGCGGCGCGCTGGCGCGAGCTGTGCGACAGCGTGGGCTGGAGCACGCATGCGCTGCCTCTCGAGCGCATTGAAACTGCCGCCGCGCGCTGTGTCGCGACCTCACGCGTGGGCCACGGCCCCTTGACGGCCTCCTGCGCTGAGGAGGCGCTGCTGTCCCTCCGCCTCGTGGTGCTCTACCTGGGCTTTGACCACATGGAGTGCGTGGCGAAGCTGCTGGAGCAGCCTGGGGTGCTGCCCATGACCATAACAAAAGAGATCTACGCCGAGCTCGTAAGCCTTGCCGTGTGTGATGGCGTGCCCTTCCGCACCCAAGATGCCCTGCACCACGCCCTGCGGCTGTTGAAGGAGTACCTCCAGGAGGTGGCGCCGGAGCGGTGCACCTCGGCCGAGCACTTTGCGAGTGCACCTCGACGAAGTCACGTTCTTGCCGCCCTAGCATTGCTTCGTGTGAGCGACAAGTCAGTTGTTGTTGGTGAAGCAGCATCGGCTTCGTCTGCCAGCACAGGGAGTGCGTCGGGCGGCGCTGTTACCGCAGCAGGGGAGGTGGTGGAGGCGGGTCGTAGCGTTGTGCTGAAGTGGCTGCGAGCGCAGAAGGTGGCACTGGCGATGGTGCGCCAGAGCCCGGCTTTGGGTGCGGATCGCCTGCTGCTGCTGCGTGACACCCAGCTCGGCCGCGCATTGCTGAGTGAGGTGGTGGACTAACACTCCACCCACGGCTCTCTGCTATCGCGTTCTCAATGCCCATTTCTGCTCTTGGAGCTTTGGTAGTCTCTGAACTTGATGAAGTGCGAACTGGTACATTGGCATTTTGTATATCCGCTCCCCTCTTTTGTTCTGTTTTGTGGACTCTCTCTCTGTCTCTGTCACTCCCGCGTACGATGTCAAGCAGAATCGAAACTATACTAAAGTGGTTAGAAAAGGAAACTACGTCGCCTGTTAAGAAAATCTGAAATGATGTTGGCGTTTCCTGCCGCCATTCCGACGCTGTGACGGGCTCCATATGCTTTTCCCGCGCCTCTAAAGCTGCTCGCAGTGCAGAAAAAAATCTCTCCTGCGACCCGCATCGCTGCCCATCAAATGGTCGAGGACATTTGGAGAAAATAAATAAAAGAGTTCAAAATTATGAAGAGAACTCAATTCAATGCACCCGAGGTAATCATTGCTTCTCAGTTTTTTTTTCGTTCTCTTTTCTTAACCGACGCGCCTTTTTCTCCTTCCCAGCTTTCTCCTCGCCTTCATTGACTTTTATTTTAGTGGTGTTCTGCATCTCTTGCTAGGCACACACACACACACACACACACACGTATATAGACGCCGGCGTCTAGATACTCGTGACTTACCTTCATTGTTGGCTTTCAGCGTTCAACGTCCCATGGTATTTCTTGTGGTGAAGGGGACTGTGTACCCTGATGAGTTCACAGTGGAGCGGACGCTTAGCGATGCCCTCTCCAGCTCTGCCGCGTCAACTTCAGTCAACTCCTGTGCGTCACCATCGCCGGGGAGCTGCATCGTGCCCGCGATCGCTCACACGCTGAACGCACGACATCAGCTTCGTTTGATGCTCATGTCCGCCCAAGAACTCGCCACCATCTTTGCGGAGAGTCACAAGGAAAACGAATCCGCCGACTTGGGCCGCTACACCGCCCGCATCGAGGAACTGCACAAACGTCTGAAGGATGCGAAGAGTCCTGTGCGTGACGGCGAGTTCGACGAGGCCGCGGCGGAGCTGCGAGCGCTGACCTCGTCGCTCTATCCCGCGCTGTGCACGCACGCTGAGGGCACCGATGCTGCCATTCAGCGCCTCTACACCCAACACGAGGACCCCGATCTCGACGAGGACCTTCGTCTTCTGGTCTACCACTGCCGCACGATTCTGGATCCACAGTGGAAAGCCGGCGAGCGCGTCAAAGAGGAGGAGGCCGCCCTGTGGTTTTGTGGAAAGCCGATGGACGGCACGCTGGCCAAGTACGCAGGGCGGAATGAGAAGAGCAAGGTGATTGTAAAGGTGGCTCCACGTGGCGGACCTGCCCCTAGCGGTGAGCCGCGGATGCGCTACGAGGATCAGCGAGCGCTCTATCAGGCGCTGTGTCAGCGGCGTGAGACGTACAAGCAGCTGGAGAGCTCGGAGCTGCGAGACCGCGTGGTGCAGCAGGCGCGTGGGGTGGTGCGGCTGTCGCCTGGCATCGGCGGGGCAGCAAGTACAAGTCTGTCCACAGCGAACGTTGACCCCGCTCCCACCAACGTCACCTCCACTTTCCAGATGGAGAAGCTGCGGCCCATTTATGCGCACAAAGAAGAGCGCGAACTGCCCATTGTGTAGGTGTTGCTGAAAAAAATGGTCTTGCCCTCGTTTTCAGAGGGGGACAAGGGCAGGCGATGTAAACTAGCTCGGTCCTATTTTTTGTTTCTGGTGCTCCTTCTCCCTTGTGTGCGTGTGCGTGAAAGAGGCGCTCACCTCAGCAAAAAAAAAAGCTATAGGAATCAGCACAAAATAAACTTTCCCCATACTCAAACAGGTTTCACATGCGAAGAACAATACGTTTTTCTAGGGAGAATCGAAAGCAAATATTTATCTCGCATTTAAAGGTTCAAACTTTCAACTTTATTCCAAACCTCTCCTGTACGGAAAGGCGCCCTTTGTTGTCGTGGAATTGCTTCTCCGGCATCATTGGCTTTCTCTTCTTCTTTGCCGCTCCCAATATCGTATTTTTCCCCTTCTTTTTCTTCCTTCACGGTGCTCGAGATGAGTGAAGCATTCGCTAGGGTACAAGTGCACATCTGGACCACACTAACAAATACAAAAGAGAAGGGCAAAGCAGCAGACCGCAGTTCTACTCAACTTTGCTTCATTTCAGCTATTGGAAAAAGGACAGCGTGATGTCCACCTTGAAAGAATACCTTCGAGAGGTGCGCGACGCCACCGCCGAACACCTCGAGGCCCGTCACCGCGACGACGCTTCAGCAGTCACGCAGCACCTGCCACGTGAGGAGGCGCTGGCCACCATTGCATTGGTCGCCATCCGCCTCCTCGAGCAACAGCTGCAGAGTCGCCCGGCCAACGAGACCGAACATCGCGAGTTGCAGACACAGTTGAAGGCATGCCGGCGCGCGTTGAAGTCGCACCAGCCGCCCTCCTCTACGGCAGAAGAGGCCCACACCACTTACACAGGGAAACGCAGCCGGGCCGAGGACGCGGACGAAGCGTCGTCCATGGCCGCCTCTGCCCCCCTGCACGATGACACAAGCAAATCGGTGGAGTTGGGGCAGTACGCCACGACCGACGCCTTCGGCCAGAACGCGGAGAAGCGGCTAAAGTTTGCGCGTCTCATGGGTGGTGCGAAGGCGACATCAGGGGCCGCTTCGAGGAGCAGCGGGGGCCAGCCGCAGCACCCGCACCACAACACACACGCCAAGAACAGCGCGGAGGTGCGCGATATGAACGAGCGCCTTGCGAAAGAATTCGAGTCGGCGATGAGTCACAAAGGGAAGAAGGGGCTGGGCGCGTAGACTTGTTTTTGCTGCTGTTGCTGTTGATTGTTCGGTGGGACCTTTCTGTGATTGTCGTTGACGATTTTTTGAGAACATTCTGACAGCATCCATGGGCTACAATTTTGTGCTTTACGTAACGTGAGCAAGAGAGAGAGAGGGCTTGCGCGACTCCAAAGGAAAGGGTGGAAACGCGTGAAAATCGCACTGCGTCAGTTTTTATAACGTAAAAGAGTATGTTTAAGTGTCGAGCTGTTGGTCGGCCACGCTCTTAGTGGCGAAACGACGATTAATCTAAAAAGAAAAAGAAGACTATCACTTTGTTTGTTTTATCGAAGACTTGAGAGGAAAGCAAAAATATATATATGCTATTTTAATGTCTCGTTCCGGTAGAGTTGTACCGAACACATGTCCGCTTGTTAAGGGGGCATTGGGCATTACATGCGCGTTTGGCATTGCGTGCTGCCTCTTGTGCACGCGAAGGATCTCTTTCTTACGCACAAAATGCTGCTGCTTATTCTGCCTTTTTCACTTCCATCCCTTCCTCCCCTTTTTTTTCAACACGCTTCGTTTTTCTTTTTTTATTTCTGATATACTTTGGCAACAAAACAACACACCTCAAATTATGCATTCTGATGTTGAACAATTACAATCGCTCGTTTCGATATTGTGTATTTGTTTTTTTCTACACCGAAGGAAGAAACGTGGTAATAACCAAAAAAAAAAAACGAAACTTTTTATTCTGTCCTCTTTTTAATTCACTTCCCCCCATTTCTGTCTTTTTGTTTTTTGCGTGTGCAACGTCCACTGTCGACTGTCTAACTCGCACATACGTTGCCGTCGCAGCCTGCCGCTCTGTTTTCGCGGGCTCGTATACTTCCTTTGATACTCGAGAACAGGAAGGCGAGGTCCTTGCCAAAACAACCCACAACCGAACCAAAGTGGTGTTGCATTCACCGATACGCACAAGACAAACACAAACTGCCAACCCCGTATCGCAGAATTTTTTTGACAGCCTTTTTTTGTGTTTCTTAAATCCATCTTCTCCTTTTCTAGGAAAGCAGCAAGAAATCTAGGAAAGCGTGAAGGAAGCGATCGATTCCGCTGTGGATAGCGCACGCGGTATTCTCATAGGACCAGGTAGGGAGTGTTCGCACTTCAACGCAGATACACATAAATACACACATATATATATATATATATATATATATTTACCGATACGGTTATTTCATCTCACCTGTGAACGCGCACGACACGCACAGATACACGTTCGACAAGCAGCCACGTGTGTAGGGACACCATACAACTTGCAATTGTGTTTGTTTCGCCTTCTCCATCAACAATGATGCGTCGTTTGATGCCGGCTTGCGGCCTGGCCAGCTGCATCTCCGCGGTCACCACCGCGGTCATGCCCAAGGCTCCGGCTGCACCCGCGCTGATGGCGGGCCGCCGTCACGCCGCTGATGGCGTGCCGGAGCGCCAGCTCTTGTACAGCAACGATAGTTTTCTCAGTGGATCCTCGGCCATGTACATGGAGGAGCTCTACCACGCGTGGAAGAAGGACCCGGCCTCGGTGGACGAGTCGTGGGCTCAACTCTTCTCACGCAGTGATCTCAGCGAGTACGAGCATGGGCTGCTGGACGCCCCGATCCGCGTAATCCCAACCGAGAGTGTGGACCCGACGGAGGTGAAGCAGTCGCTGGCGGACTGCGGCCGCCTGACGTGGATGATCCAGGCCTTCGAGGACCGCGGGCATCTGATGGCGCAGACGGACCCCCTGAACTACGAAGACACCGACGTCACCCAGCGCACGCCATCGCGGCGGTACCGCGAGATGGTGCGGCTGGACTTGCCGTTCTTCGGCTTCTCCGAGAAGGACGCCGACCGGATCGTGCGGGTGGGCTTCCAGGATCAGGTCGGCGGCGTCTGGGATACGTCCTCGGCACCGATGACCATCAAGCAGCTCCACAACCTGCTGACGGCGCGGTACTGCGGAAAGATCGGCTTCGAGCTTGTCCACCTGATCGACGCCGAGGCGAAGCGCTTCATCCGCAACCAGATTGAGATGGAAGGCGAGACGAGCGTGCTGCACCGCGTCTTCGACAAGGACGAGAAGAAGCGCATCTGGAACGCTGTGGCCTCGGCCGTCTTCTTCGAGGACTTCTTCAAGCGCAAGTACTCCACGCAGAAGCGCTTCGGCTGCGACGGCGCGGAGACGATGATCGTTGGTTTGCGTGCCTTGCTGGAGAGGTCCTCCAAGTTCGGCATCGAGAGGATGAACCTCGGCATGGCGCACCGCGGGCGGCTGAATGTGCTGTGCCACATCATCGGCAAGCCCTTCGAGGTCATCCTCAAGGAGTTCATCGGCGTCAACGGACAGGAGCTGCACCCCTTCCAGATTCAGTCCGACGTGAAGTACCACCTCGGCTGCCACTCGCAGATCGAGTTGAACTCCGGCAAGGTGATGCAGACGGAGATGCTGTGCAACCCGTCTCACCTGGAGGCGGTCAACCCCTTTGTGCAGGGCTACACGCGTGCCACGCAGGTTGCCTACGGGGAGAACGGGCGGGAGAAGGTGCTGCCGATTGAAATTCACGGCGATGCCGCCTTCTCGGGCCAGGGCGTGGCCTTCGAGACGATGTGCATTAGCGAAGTCGGCGAGCAGGACACCGGTGGTACGGTGCACGTGGTGTGCAACAACCAGATCGGCTTCACCACCGACCCCAAGTCTAGCCGAAGCAGCGCCTACTGCACCGATCTCGGCCGCGTCTTCGGCTGCCCCATCCTGCACGTCAACGGCGACTACCCGGAGGAGGTGGTGCGTGTCTTTGAGTTCGCGGCAGAGTACAGGGCCAAGTTCCACAAGTCTGTTGTGATCGACCTAGTCTGCTACCGCCGCTTCGGCCACAACGAGAACGATGACCCGAGCATCACGCAGCCCCTCATGTACGAGCGCATCCGCAGCATGCCGGACGTCTTCCGCCGCTACTCGGATAGCCTCATCGCCGACCGCACCGTGACGCCGCAGGAGGTGACGCAGAAGGCCATCGACGAGAAGGCGCGCTACGGCGGCTTCCAGGAGGCCGCGGGGCAGGTGAACTACGCCGAGTTCCTCAAGAAGAGTATCCCGGCGCTTTGGCAAGATATGAAGTACTCGGACGAGCTCGGCAAGGTGACCCTGCAGCCGACGAAGATAACACAGGACACGGTGGACAAGATCCTCAAGGCACTGAGGACGTACCCGGACACCTTCCAAGTCCACCCGAAGCTGAAAACGGTGCTGGACCGCCGCAACGAGACCATCGAGGTCGGAAGCGGGATTGACTGGGGCGCCGCGGAGGCCCTCGCCTTTGGCTCGTTGCTCTTGGAGGGGCATCAGATCCGTGTCACCGGCGAGGACGTCGAGCGGGGCACCTTTGCGCAGCGCCACGCCGTCCTGCACGACCAGAAGCAGGAGCGCACGTACGTCCCGCTGGCGCACATCAGCGACAACCAGGGGAAGATGATCATCAACAACAGCCCCCTTAGCGAGTACGGCATGCTGGGCTACGCCGCTGGCTACTCCCTGCACGACCCCAAAACGCTTGTCATCTGGGAGGCCCAGTACGGCGACTTTGCCAACGGCGCCACCATTGTGTTCGACCAATTCCTGAGCGCCGGCGAGTCGAAGTGGAACCAGCAGCAGTCGTGCGTCGTCACGCTGCCTCACGGCTACGACGGCAAGGGTGCCGAGCACAGCAGCGGCCGCCTGGAGCGCTTCTTGCAGATGAGCAACGAGGACGTCACAACGCCTGCGTACAGCAAGGAGGAGCGCGCGCACCGCGTGAACTGGGAGATTACGTACCCCAGCACCCCGGCCCAGTACTTCCACCTGCTCCGCCGCCACATGAAGCGCGACTTCCGCAAGGCCCTCGTTGTCTTCTTTTCGAAGCAGTACCTGCGTGCCCCCAACGTGTCGACGCTGTCCGACATCTTAGACGGCGAGTTCCAGCCGGTGATCCCGGACCCGAGCGTCCCGGCCAGCCAGGCCCGCCGCGTGGTGATGTGCACCGGCCAGCTCTACCACGCCCTCAACAAGTACCGCGAGACGAAGGGGGTGAAGGACGTGGCGCTGGTCCGCATTGAGGAGCTCTCGCCCTTCCCGGTTGCGGAGGTGCAGCAGCTTCTGGCGGAGTACAGCAACGCGGAGCTGACCTGGGCGCAGGAGGAGCCAAAGAACATGGGTGCGTGGGCACACGTCGAGCCCCGCATTGACGAGTACACGCAGGGCCAGCGCAGGCTGCGTTACGTGGGCCGCGCCATCAACGCTGCCCCGTCAACTGGGTACAAGAGCAAGCACGACAAGGAGCAGGAATTCATCTGCGAGAAGTGCTTCAGCTAGAGAAGAGAAAAAAAAGAAAACCACCATTGAGGCCAACGCGTCACTGCGGCAGCTTGTGTGCTGCGCAAACTACGAGCCTGTTGCTCTCTCGACACAACCTTCGTCGTGCTTTTCTTCTCCGTGTGTGTGTGTGTGTGTGTGTGTGTTTGAAAGGGCGAAGTGGGCGTGTGCGTTTATTCGTGGGCGAGTGCGTGCGCGGATATGTGACATGTGACACGTCGAAGCTCTCTTGCCCTTCTTTTTTCTTTTATGTAGAATGAGGTACACACATACATATATATTAGTAAAGATGGGCTTTTTATTGCCTGCGTCTTTGCTGATGTTTTTCTCTTCGTGGATAGTTTAGCCCTTTAGCATTAGAGAAATAGTCTCGACATTGCGAAACTTCTCTGTTATTATATTTCACAAACTTTATTTGTTTTTTCCTTTCAGCCGTTTCTTTCCACTATGGTTCTGTGGGTTTTAATTTTTATCATCTCTCTTTTGATTTCTTCCTACCGAACGTGAGTTGACTTTTTTTTTTATTGTCTTCCGGTGCTGTTGCTGCAAATCGATTCCGGATATCAGCAATGCGAAAAACACAAACTGCATCGAACACCTCAAGAAGAGGATCTCTACGGCGTTGCTTTTTTTTTTTTTCTCTCTCCCGTTTTTTAATCAGCAAAAAAGACACGCAGAAGTGCGCAGAGTAGTGCTGTAAAAATGGGTACGTCTTGCACTTGGGCTGTCCAACGCCTCAGCTGAAGCCTGGACTTGAGTGGATCGGGATGATGAAGTGTGTGTTTGTGCGTGAGGTTGCATGTGTGAGGAGCTTACTTTGCACATGTGGTTGATGACATCCCTTTCGCCGTGAGTGATGCGTCTGTGACGAGGTACGTGTGCAGAACGCTGTTTGGTGTTTCGATTTTTCTTTTTTCTTTTGTGTTGACAGTTATCTGATCTTTTTGTTTCTGTGCTTCTTTTCTTTTGGTGTGTGAGGGGTGGGGCCTGCCGTTCTCGCTGCACCGTGCTACTGTTTTCTTTCCTCTATAAACTTCTTCTTCACTCTAGCGAATTATTCAGCACTCTCACATTTGCCACACTCAACAACACAATTTGTCTCGACAAAAAAAAAAAGCTACACCTTCACTCTCTTTGTCTTTCCTCCCTCGTATGAGATGCGCAGTGGCGGCTTTTCAATGTACTCTGAAACGGAGAGAGAGAGAGCAAGTGACTTCAACAGCTTCCCGATCGCAGCAACAACAACAAAAAGGAGCTGCACTGCGAGGGTCGCAAGCGCCTTGTGTGTCGTACTCCAGAGGTTACAGGAGCGAGGCGGCAAGGAAAGGAACGTCCCAGGAGGAATGAACATCAGGGCGTAGCGCGCGAAGTAACTAGAGCATTGTTGTTTTCTTTTCTTCAGTATGGCCACGGCGGCGATCCAATTTACTCTATATGTGAGTGCGACACGCTGCGCCATGACGTGCAGTAAATCGCTTTAGACTAACGGTGCCTTCGCACATATGTTTCTCCTCCTTGCGAAGAAAGCGTACAACTACTTCAACTATCCCCTTTTCTCCTTGCATTCCTCGTGTGATACATGCTGCATGGCGGTGGAAGAAGAGGAAGAGGTTCGATACTCGCTATCAAACAAGCAATCAACATATATACATTAGTAGTGAAACAAAATCAGAAAAAAAAACTAGCTACATTCCAAATTAACGCCCTGCGTCCAAACAGACAAACAGACTCTTTTTTTTTTGTTTCCAATTTTTCGTAGAACGTGTTAGTAGCAGTAATACGCTGTTCCGATTCACCTCGGCAAACACCAACGCAAAAAAAGAAAAACGAACCACTTAAGATCTCACAACGCAGAGGAGCAATATGCTGCGCCTGTGTGCTCGTCGTCTGGGGGGCTTGAAGCCGCCGTCGCACGTGTATGAGCTGCGCAGCTACACCGTTCCTCCGAGCAAGTACGACGCTTTCAACCAGCTCACCATGAAGTACATGTCTCAGCGTCCGTCAGTGGGAAACTGTCAGGGCTACTGGACCGTGCAGCTCGGCGGCGTTGGCCAGTTTATTCAAATCTGGCGCTACGACAACCTGCAGCACCGCTACCAGTGCCGCAAGGAGCTGGAGCGAGACCAGGAATGGGTGCGCTCCTATATGAAGCCCACGGATGAGATGGTGGACTCCAAGTCCAACCAGGTAATGCGGCTGGTCTACCGTGAGGGCAACGCCAGCACCAAGAGCTACAAGTACCTCATGCAGGTTTCCACGCACAAGGACGTTGAGCTGTCGGGCCCCAGCGCGCTCCTTGCGGCCACGTTCCAAATCATTGTCGGTGAGGATGAGGGCAAGTACGTACACCTCGTGAAGGGCCACAACCTGGACGACGTTATTCCGGTGAATCCTACCATTGGTTGTCACTCGAAGCTGCTAGGCCCGGTGCGCTGGTCGACGACGATGAATTGCCTGTGGCGTTGATGCTATCGCCGCTGCTTATTGTTTGTGGCTTACCGTGCTCTCCTCCTTCAAACCAGTGCAGTGAGGGAGAATGGAAGAAAGAAAGAACCTCAGCGCTGGTTCCGTTTAAGGCGTTGAGTATTCGCCACTGGCGCGTTGACTGCTGTCGTGTGTCTGTGTGCTCCATATAACACAGCTGGCTGAACCGAAGCTAAAGTGCTGCTTCTCGTTTTTGGAGTGGCGAGTCGCTCTCGTCTACCCTGGAACTCTCAAGCATAGTTGCGCCTCAGCGCGCCTTCCAGCCTGTGCCCTTTTTTTTTTCTTTTGCCATCTTAGCTGCCAGAGAACTTGAAAAGGACTGGGAGGCCTTCAGCTGTTCGTTGATTCTTCGTTTTCGTATTGGTTTTCAGTATTTGTCCAATTTGCTTAGCGTAGCGCTTCTGCCACTTGCTACCCTTTTTTTTTTTTGCTTCTGTTTATGTGTGTAATTGTGTGTACGCGTACGCTACACCAATACTTGTTTCTAGCGATTGCTCTAGCGGGGGGTCGAACCTTTGTATTTCTCAGTACCCTTTGTACGCATCAATTCACACACATTCCCTTGCGTCGTTGATCCTTAGGCACGCGCTCTCACACAACCTCTCCTATCGTGTCGCTTGGACACTGGGCACGAGTCCTTCTCTCTTATTTTTTTTTGTTGTTGTCTCGGATCGAGCGATCATCATATTAGCAAATGACATCAAAGGATAGGTACGTCAATGAAAACCCGAAAAAGAGAGAGAGAAAGATGGGATTAAAAAAAAAAAAAGGTCACATGAGTAGCAGCGCTGAAGACGAGTCAGAGAGCTTCGCATACAAACCTTCCTTTTATTGCGTCCCACTTGAAGTTTCTCCGCTTATCCCGAAGCCAAGCGCGCGAAGCTCGTTGATAGGCCTTTTTGGGTTTTGGATGACAGGGAGTGCTACTTGATGGCATTCATGTCGTGTTCAAGGGACTTGGAGAGTATGTCGATCAACGTTTTTTTTTTGCCTTTTGAACTGATTGCTGAAGATTAAATAGCGCTTATGATTTCTTTAGTCGCTGCGTCGATTCTCTTCTCTGGCGCCTACTCCTCTCTCTCTCTCTTGTGACTTGACGCAATCAAAATGGGTGGCACGCTTTGCATCGCTTAAAAAAAAAAAAGTTAAAAAAAAAAAACAGGCAGTAAACTAGGTCTGCCCCATCCCGCGACGCTCTTCGCTAACGGCGTGGGAAGGCCCCTTTAACGCCATTTATTAGTCCGCTTATCTGCTCAGTTCATGGGGGCAACTCCGTTGAGCAGCGAACGGAAGAACTGAATGAAGACTTCATTCCCGTGTTCAAGCAGCACGGAAAAAACAAAAATACACAAGAACTACTCTGAATTTTTGTGTTCTTCTTTGTCCGGTCGTTGACCCAACTACGCGCGCATGCACCGCACGGCCCTACGACGCGCTCCAGGGGTGCGGGCCTTCTCTTTGGCCGGCGTCTTCGTCATCAACTTAGATCGCCGTCCAGATCGCTGGGCGGCCGTCTCACACCTGTGCAAGCGTGCCGCACTCCCGCCAGACCTGATCGAACGCGTCCCCGCAGTGGAAGGGTCGGAGGTGCACGTAGAGGCGTGCTATCGATGTGGCGTTGTGTCCCGCCTTGGCCTGCAGCGGCTGCGCGAGCCACCGGCGCATCACATATGGGGCATGGACCTGAATCCAGGAGCACTGGGGTGTGCGCTGAGCCACATCCAGCTCTGGAGCCGCATTGCTGCCTCTTCCGTCCCTAGCGTAGCAACGGCAACTTTGTCGACTCCCTCCGCGGCCTCGCCAGCAAAGACGTGCTATCTTGTACTGGAGGACGACGCGGAGCTCGTGGACAGCGAGACTGTTTCCTCTTCCTCTTCTCCTCCTTTGCTTGAGGAGCTTCACCGACGCATGGAGCGACGCGTGCCGCCAGACTGGGAGCTTGTTTACATCGGCGGTCTTGATACCGCTGGCCAGTGTGCTTCGCTTGCGGTGGCGGAGGGCGTGGCTCGTGTGCCACAGTATCACCGCACCACGAGCGCCTACCTGGTAACCCCGCTTGGCGCACGTCGTCTGCTTGCCACCTGTCTGCCCCTGACGTTCCAGTTGGACACGGCGATGACGATGCGGGTGGGGCTGCCGCATGGGTCATTGCCGCTGCCAGCTGCGTTGCCGTACGTGCTGGATCCCGTGAGCTACACGCTCCAGCCACCGCTCCTGCGCCAGTCTGCTCATCTGGGGACAGACATTCAACAAAGTACTGCCTAGGGAGAGAGAGCCAACATTAGAAGAGTGATGCAGGCGGGGCAAGTCATGCCGCTTATGACACGCACGTGGAAATAGTCCTCTTTACATATATATTTATTCACAGAGTAATTATTACGTGCACTGAGTTGTTCAGCTTTATCTTTCTGCTTTTCCTCGGAGAAAGGTAACGAGGTGGTCAAGAGACACACATACAGAAAACCTTGCCTTTTTTTATGTCCCTCATGCGAAGAAAGACTGAAGTGAAAACGAATCTTTACGTTGGTTGTGTGTGTGTGTGTGTGCATGTGTGTTGGATGCTCAGCAGTGTATTTTGGTCAATGCGATGCTTTCTGCTCTCCTTGCAGGGCCTCGCGCCTCTTACCTCAACAATCTTTTCCTGTTCCTTCCCCACCCCTGTCTCCGTCTGCTTCACGTGAACGTCTACACAATAAACTTTGAGGAACGTTCTTGCCCAACAGCTGCATATCATCGATTCCCTAACTCTTCTTCTTCTGTTTCTCATTTGTCGCTTGTTGCCCACTCGTCAAGTTGCTCCGCCTCTACACTGCTATTCTGTAATTTACAACAGTATCACGTCGTCTTTCAGCAGCTCTCACACAGCATCGAACAAAATTTTCCGTTAGTATATATATAGATATAAACGAACCCGCATCTAAAGCAATGCCCGTCTTTGGAGGACTCTTCCAGAAGCCCACCCCAGAGGAGGAGGTGAAGAAGTGGACGCGCAATCTCCGCTCCGAGCAGCGCAAGATCGAAATGCAGATCACCAAGATCCGCCGCGAGGAGGCCAAGACGAAGGTGGCGATGAAGCAAGCGGCGAAACAGGGTGACCAGGTTGCGGTGCGCATGCTCGCCAAGGAGACGATCCGCTCGCGCAAGGCGGTGAACCGCATGTACGCTTCCAAGGCACAGATGAACTCGGTGTCGATGCAGCTGCAGAACCAGGTGAGCCAGATGAAGATGACGGGCTCCCTCAAGAGGAGCGGCGAGATTATGAAGGAGATGAACAACCTGGTCAAGGTGAAGGAGGTCCAGCAGACGATGATGGCCATGAGCCGCGAGATGGCCAAGGCAGGCCTCATCGAGGAGACGATGAACGAGACCATTGACAGCGCTCTGGATGACGAGATTAGCGATACGGAGCTGGAGGACGAGGTGAATAAGGTGGTGATGGAGACCGTGCAAGGACAGATGTCCGGCGCCCGTGTCGGGGCGTCGAGGTTGCCGCAAAAGCAGCAACAACAACAGGAGGAGCAGGTGCCCGATGAGGATGAGGACGAGCTTATGCAGAAGTTCAACGCCTTACGCAGCGCGTAAGGGGCGGACCGGGAATAATAATTAAAACACTGCTCCGGTCCTTGGGTGCTCTCCGTTTTGAATGCTAACGTGTTCATCATGGTTGCGTGCCCTGTACTGGCAGCTGCGCTTCCACAACACAGCGTAACTTTGTTCTCTCGTTCTTTTTTGTTTGCGGGGAACCGTTGTCACCCGTCTCCCTCTCTTCTGTCTGTGTTCCTCTCGACGCCGATTCCATTTCTGAGGTTTGTGCTTTCTTGGTGCGTGGCTTCACAGAGATGCGAATGGTTGAAGGTGCTGGGAGGGAGCTGAAGGAAAGCATCGATATGGGGAAAGGCTTCGCGTCTCGTATTTGCACTGTTCTCTTTAAAACATGCACACGCACGCACACACGGGGATGGCAAAAACACACACAAAAAAACACATTTTCTCTTTTCGTTGCGCTCTTTTCTTCGTCTCTTTTGGTTTCATGCCACTAGTATTTGTCAATAGCAACCCCCGTTAATCTCGGCCCTCCTCTCCATCTTTCTGCCTGCAATTCATTCTCTTTTAATGACAAGTGGGACGCTCGTTTCAGCGCAACGCAAAGAAAAAAAGAACTTAGAGGAAAGCATCCTCAAACTTGAAGAGAGAAGCGCAGCAGCGGCCTTCGCTCCTCTTTCTTAGGATTGGCCTCCCCACTCACGCCTCACGTGGTCATTGTTTCTTTTACGTTTTTTTTTTCTCTCCGTCGGTTCATTCGTGTGCTTCCTCTTGTGGGTGCTCGTTTTTTGCTCTTCTCTTCCTTTAATATTTCTGTTCTTTATCTCCACCGTCCTCTCGTGTGTGCTGTTGTGCTAGGAGCTGTTGTATCCATCATGAGAGATCAATCATGTGTAGAGTGGTAGCAGAGAGACGCGTCTTCTGTTTTCCTTTTGGTCTCTTGTTGTTCCTCTTGTCTTTTCCTTTTTTTTCCGTTTTCCATTGCCAAATGTTCTTTTCTCGTCTTTTCTTTGTACTTGCTATTCGTTGCCTCTATGCTTTTGGCTGATGATGTGACTGCTTTGCGGAAACAAACAGGACACTTCAGCCACGCAAGAATGAAAAAAAAAAAAAAACGAAGACAGGAAGAAAGAAAAAACGATAAGCGAAGCCGAGCGCAAAGTGAAACCCTTTACTTTATTCCTTGTATTGCCTAGGCGCGCGGGCAACGTGAAACGAACTGGGCACCTGCGCTACGCAGCGTCCGCCTTTTTTCGTAAAAGAAAGCTTCTGCCATCATTTGGCTGCTTCGTGCCCCCGGGAAAGGAAGCACATGAAGGGAAGACAAACAAACAAACAAACAAACAAAAACATCTTTTTCACCCACGCAGCGGCACTTTGAAGGACTTCCGAGCCCTCTTTACCTCTAGCTATGTTGTCACCCTCTGCACTTGCGATCACGCTCTCCTACTCTTTTTTTTGCTTCCGCACTGTTCACAAACAAAAAGAAAAAAAAAGAAAAAAAAACTGTGGCCTTCCATTTGTTCTGACTTTTTTTCCTCACTCTAAACAATAGTAGCCACCACAGAAGATTGCCTCTCCCAAAAAGAGTCGGCTTTTCTACAAGAGCTTATCAGGTCATTCAGTTTTATTTCTTCTTCTATACACTTCGTGTTGGTTTTGTGCAATACAATCTCAAGTGCAAAGCCTCTTTTTTACGTGAACACTCTCAACACACGTGTTGTCGACTCCCCTCTTCTTATCCCTCGTGCAAGCTCGCGTCTTTGGAATCGAAGACGCGAGTGTTTTCAAGCAGTTAAAACCTTGAGAGCGGAATAGCAGCACGTTGGTTAAAAAAACCCTGGCCAATTCGCTTTTTTGTTTGCCAACTTGCCAATCGAACGCAAAATAAAAAAGAGCTATTTTATCTTATTTGTCTTGACTCTCAGGAGGAAGAGGAGACGCACACGCACATGTGTTGCCGCGCTATCGTTGACTGACCGTGCATTCATACCCAGCAGGATCGGTAACCAGTGAAGGGATACACATATCTTTATTGCAGAACACATTTTTCAAACTAGAGCACGATACGTCAGCTCCTTCATTTTTACTCTATACTCTCTTATTGCGCATTAAATGAGGAAGAACGCATCTTCGCCCGCAGCAAAGGTGCCGGCGGCGGCGGCGCCGTCCAGTGCGTCGCGTGCGTGGCAGGCGCAATACGAAACGGACTATGCAGCGCAGAAGTCCTCCGGCCCCATCGTTTTCACCGAGGACCAGCGCGCCAAGAACAGGGAGGTGCTGAGCCGCGTTTCTGACCTGCTTCCCTTCGAGGACGCCTACAAGGCCACCGACTGCGATCTCATCTACCGCTTCCTGATCGGCAAGCACTGGAACGTGGGCCTCGCCGAGAAGGGCCTGCGCGAGTACATGGATTTGCGCCGAAGAGAGCACCTGGACGGGCTCATCGGCGAGCAGCTACACCCCACCATTGGAGCTGTGCTGTGTCCCTGCTATGGCGACGGGACGCCATGCCCGATCTACGGCCTCGACAAGGATGGTCTCCCCGTTCTTTGGCTGTCCCCCGATGCCGCCAAGGTGATTGCAGCGATGAAGCAGTTCACCGATGTAGAGCTCCTGCGCGGGCAGATGCGCGCCATCGAGCTGGGACGCTTCGTGTGTCGTGCCCGCGGTGTGGACCGCTGCACCTACGTGATCGACCTCGGTGGGATTACGATGTCCAGCGTGAACAAGGCAACGCTGGGATTCCTGAAGGGCGTCATGAACATGCTGCAAGTCGCCTACCCCGAAATCATGCGTCGCCTCCTCATCTTCAACACCGGCTGGGCGGTCTCGGCGGGGTGGAAGGTGCTTCGGCCCCTGGTGGATGTGCGGGTGCAGGACAAGATCAAGTTCGAAAGCGGTGCCCCTACCCTCGCCGCCTTGCAGCCCTACATGGACGCTGATCAGGTGCACCCGGCATTTGGCGGCACGGGCAAGGGGAACTGCCTCGACGCGATGATCGATGCGGAGATGCGTCGTGTGCGCGGCCAGGGCGAAGACGCGCTGCCGTCAGAGTCCGCCGCCTCCGTCCGCGGTCCCTCCGTCGCCACCTTCGATGAAGGCAGCCTCTTCGACGTGGACCCTCACGCGTTGCACAGCTTCTACAGCGTGACCCCGGGCACCGCGCCCCAGTCCCCCAGCGAACTCTTCCACAACACCTCCCCTAACACAGCGCCTGTGCTCGACCGCATGGTCATCGGCGCACCACGTGCCGTCTCGGCGTGGATGGCGCACATGGGGGAGGAGGGCGATGCGCGAGATGCGCTGGACATGTCCCTCAGCGTCGCCTCCAGCTCAAACGACTACGCGGTGGACCGGACGACGGAGGAGGTGGTGGCGGCGGCGCGCACGTTGCCGCACAATACGCGCTCCCCACTCACCAACTCCTCCCAACAAAGCCGTCGCGCCTCCGCTGCTGGTCCCAGTGCGAGTGCAGCTCCGTATTCCACCGCTACCGCCGCTCCTTCCTCTTCCTCCAGTGAGCCCTACGCCGAAGGTGCATCGGGAGACATGCGTGGCGCACAGGAGACGGACCAGCTGCCCATCATCGCCATGTCGCTGACCTATGGCGCGGACGGCAGCATCACCGGATACTGCGGGCAGCAGTGCGCTGGCCACTTCCGCAGTGGCTGCCTTTACGCCTCGCCAAGGGAGTCCAGCGGCAGCTTCGGCAGCCCCCGCGTCGCCTCGCCCGCCACCGCCCGCCCTGCCTCTCTGCCCAACAGCAGTGGGGCCACCACAAAGATTGGTGGGGTCAACCGCGCACAGAGAGATCCGCTGCCCTCGCCCACCAGTCAAAGGAACTCACCCACCGGCGAGCTTCTCTACGAGGCCGGGCACCCGATCCACAACTTCTTCATCGTCTGCGACGGTCAGCGACGCGCGCGCTATCTGCTCCGCCGCAGTCGTCTGCGCACCCGCTTGTCGGTGTTTAACGTCCTCGGCGGGGCGGTGGTGCGGACGGAGAAGAATAACCGCCACTACGTGGAAGGCGAGCGAGCGAGGTTGGGTGTGGCGGTGCCGAGCACTGACCCCACGTCCAACAGCAAGGGAGATTGGATGCTCTTCGGCGAGGACGTCACCCAGCGCACCCCCAAGCAGCATCTCAAGCACTTCTTCTCCAAGGTGAAGAAGAACACGGTGCCGGTGGCGGGCGACGGGTCGGGCAGCAACGGTGCCGATAACGAGAAGGACGCGGGGTGGCCGGCATCGATGCTCGCTGCCATCCGCACCACCAAGGCAAGCGCTGTTTCTTCGCCCTCCAAGCGCAAGGCAAAGACCTTGACGGAGCAGCAACAGCAACAGCAACAGCAACAGCGTGCGGCTGACGACGCGTCCAGCGCCGCTGCAGCAACCACCCCACACGGCTCCGTGCGGAAGCCTGTCGACGCGGAAGACGACAGCCCTGGCGCGCAGCTCCTGGCTGAGAACAGAGGGCAGACGGTGTACTTCTACCACCTACTCACAAAAAGTCCTCTGCCTGACCTCTTCGCGCTGGCGGTGGCGATCACCTTGTCGTGGAGTGGGGAGCTGGAAGGGCTAAAGGACAGGTCGACGTCAAAGGCGAAGCGTTATGCCTCGGACGAAGAGGAGTTGATGATCTGAGAGAGAGAGAGAGAGGTGATGAAGGGGTGTGGCGGCCTTTTAGTACACGTACGGAAGGACACACAAGCTCAAAAGAGTAAAACAAACAAAAAAAAAGAGTTAGCTGCCTCGAAGTTCGCAGTCGACAGCTGGTCAGATCCCAACAAAGGTAAATGGGGTATCATTAGTCTCATGCCGATTCTTCACCCACTTCCCTCGTTTCACCTCTCTCATTGTTATTAGCATCATTTTCTTCTTTTTTTTTGTGAAAGTCGATGCGGTCAACATAAGTATCGCCGAAGTGCTTTTTTCTTCCCCCCCGCATTCCCAATTTTTATTCTCTATGTGTTTCATATATATATTCTCCCCTGATTTTTCAATGTGTTATGTATAGGTCCATCCAGATCAAGTCTTTTGTGTTCCTTTTTTTTTCCACCTTTTTGTTTTTCCGTTTCGTGCTTTTCGTTTTGCACGTGTTCTTTACCGTAATGCCTTTTGTACTCTGACGCATTTTTTTTTGTTCTATTGCAACTGCTTTTATCGTCATCTTCTGTGACATTCTTCCTCCCTGAAAATACTCTATTTTTTGTTAGCGAGTTTTTCTTTTTAATCCTCCTTTTTTTTTTTTGGCTGTGTAGCAACGTCTTTTTTTCGCTCCTAGTTTGCGCAATGGATTTGCATCACTTCTCCCTGTATTTTCTTTATCGGTCATGAATAACATCCTGATGGCTGTCCGTAGTCTGCACACGATCTGCGCACCTGCGCACATACACATGCGTATACTGCCGCGTCGAGCCGCAAACCGACAGCAAACTGGCTTCATTTTTGTTTTGTTTGTTTGATTCATAGTTGAGCTTTACTGCAGAGACTATTGCTTGTGTGTCTGCTTCTTTTCAGGTGCGTGAATTCATTCGTACTTGCCGACTTTGTTGAGGCTCCCCATTTCAAGAGCGGTGGAGTGGTGGTAGCGGAAGTAAGAGGATTCAAGAGATTTATGCTGCTCGCGCCGTTCATTACTACATTTGTTTACTCCATGTTTCCGTTTATTCGAAAATGGTTGTAGTGGATTGCGCCACACCAGTGAAATCTGTTTTTATATATTATCTTTTGCGTTGCCGTCGTTGTTGACATTGTTGCACTCGTTCGCATTCGTCTTGTTGCTGTTGTTGCTCATGTTTTTAGCCCCTGCGATGCTGCTTCGTCCCTGCTCACTCGTTGATGGAGGAATGCTGTCGCCCCTTGCAAATAATAAGAATAAAAATTAATACATGCGATTCATATCGCACGCTCGACGAACTCAAGAGTTCCGAGTCAGTTTAGTTTTTTTTTTGTAAAGCTTCTCGACATACATGTCGTGACGGAAATGCGTCATAGCGCCGTACAGCTTCGAATAAGCTGCACAGGCGCGAACAGGGCTCTCCCATCAACGTATATGCTTCGCTTTTATTCCCTCTCTCCTTGACTATTTTTGCCGCTTCACTGCGCGCTTCAGCTTCCCTACCACCCCCAAAAAAGAACCGAGAGTGGAACCAACAAAAAAACAGAATTATTATCGTACACTCACAGCTGCCCCACGCACCACTTGTTGTCTCCCCCCCCTTTAGCGTTGCTTCCCTCCTTTTTGTTTTTGTCTGTTGGGAACACAGGGGAACGTGCCACCGCTTTACACCTGCTGTTTGCCATTCATCTAATTATTTCCAGGGTATTCGCATCGTTATTTTCTCGGAGATTGCGATGCTGCGCGACGAGACTTTTCCTGAGAAGGAGCAGGCCTCCTCGTCGTCTACCTTCTTTGGGCGCATGACGCGGAGCATCTCCGGCTGCCAGCTGAGGATTGAATTCGACGGCAAGGCGGAGCAGGACAAAATTAAAGTCATCGACTCCTACGACCAGGTCAGCGAGCGGCTCCACCTTTACGCCTGGAAGGAGGCGGTGAAGGGCCGTGTAGTACTCACGCCCAGCGGCACCTCGTACGCGCACCGCGGGGTCACCGTCGAGCTGATCGGTGTCGCCACAACATTTCGCGATGTGGAGGAGAAGACCGTCTTTCTGCAGCAGGAGCGGCATTTCGAGCCGGACACGGTCACCCAGTCCACCTCCTTTGAGTTTACCTTCTCCGCACCAAAAGAGCACGAGTCCTACCGTGGCATCTACGCCAAGGTTGCCTACTACCTCAAGGCCACCGCGAAGCAGCGCATCATGGATGTCACGGTGAAGAACGAGGCGTGGGTGCACAGGGTGGATGACGCCCTGAGCGAGGCCCAGCCCGACGCGTCCGCGCACATGAACTACTTCCGTGAGACGTGCTTTGGCCCGGAGTCCATCGCGATGGACGTTGGGGTGGACAACGTCCTGCACATTGAGTTCCGATACGACAAGAAGATTTTTCACATGACGGAGCGGGTGCTGGGGAAGGTGACCTTCAAGGTGGCGGATATGGAAATCGCGTACGGCGAGGTCGGGCTCGTGCGCAAGGAGTTTCTGAACCCGGGCAAGCCGGAGGAGTCGATGGAGCAAGAGACGCTACAGAAGTTCGAGGTGATGGATGGCACGCCCATTGTGGGCGAGGTCATCCCCATTCGCTTGTACTTGAAGTCGATTCCGCGTCTCACCCCGACCTTCCAAAATGTAGAGAACGTTTTTAGCGTTCGCTACTTTGTAAACCTCGTCTTGGTGAGCCAGGAGGGCAAGCGATACTTCAAGCAACAGGAGATCCAGCTGTACCGCCGCGTAGGTCAGGAGCGTCCCTCGCCCTCTTCACCTTCTGGCAAGCTAGCGCCTGGGTAGCGAGAGAAAACAGTGAAAAAAAAAAAAAAGAGATGGGGCGACCATTTGTCATCTCGTGTTAAGACTACTTCTGCATAGCTGCGCACTTTTGTTTCAAGTGTATTGAAGAAACTGTGTCGGCTTTTTTTTTAATTTTGGATCGTTGCCCGTTCCTTCCCACTTTGTTCAGCTCTATATATTCCTGTTGTCGCGTTGTGTCTCTTGCAGCGCGCTGGTGCTCTGTGTGCAATGCATTCCCTGAGTTTCTTTTTTTTTTCTCTCTCTACTTGCGTTGCCGAAACTAACCACGGCCTTTTTTGTTTTGCTTGTTTTCCAATCCATGCCATCAACTCCGCTTTACATGCGAGAACAACAGCAACAACAGAAATAATAACAAAAAAGAAAGAAAGATAGCGAGAGAGAAGTGCCTCGCTCGGGGTATGTTCTCCCTCCTCAATGAGATCTCTTACGTGATTGATTTCTGGGGATGTGCGTTCGTGTGGAAACTGCTGGAAAGAACAATGAAAGAGGCGTTTTTTTTTCAAATAAACGGAGATTAGACAAGCGTTAGCAGCTTTAGTGCGTGTTCAGAGAGCAGTTTGATCAATGCATAAAAGAGGAAGGAAACCAAATCCAAGAACACTGGAACTATGAGAAAAAAAAAGTTACCAAGTGGTCCGCGCGCTCAACAACGTCAGCAAGAAAATTTCTCTTTGACAAATATAGGAGCGCTACGACTTCCTCTCTTACTACCATCACTATGTCACTCTCCACTTCTTGCAAACTCCTTGCGACCTACCAAGCTCGTGCAGGTATCGGGAAAGACGCCTCTTTTCACACAGACATAAATCAAAAAGAACTCATTACATAGTAAAACGCAGCTGCCACACAGGCAAGATCGCACACACACACACACACACACACACACACACACACACACACACACACCCATTGCGGTATCAATTTAAAAGCAAAAAAAAAAACCCGTCGAAGGCCCTGCTATGTCTCGCTTCACTCTTGCTGCCCTCGTCTCCTTGGCGCTCGTGCTGCTCAGCCGCAGCGTGTACCGCCGTTTGAACCGTCAGCGCCTTCAGGCCGGTGCCGTTGCCCTTATCACGGGCGGCGGCTCGGGCCTCGGCTTGGAGCTGGCCAAGATCTTTGCGAACGCGCGGTGCGAGGTGGTACTGGTGGGCCGCAATGCGGCAGCGTTGAAGACCGCCGTGCAGGCATGCCGGGAGGCTGGTGCGCCTCGAGTGGAGTTCATCGCAGCGGACATCAGCACTTCAGAGGGCACAGGCCGTGTGCGTGCCGAGTACGCGCGTCTCTACGCCGGCAGCGCCGCCCCTTTCAAGTATCTTGTGCTGAATGCCGGTGCTGGTGCCATCGCCCCCTTCACCAGCGAGCCCGCCTTCGAGAAGATCTGCGCGGACATGATGAACATCAATTACTTCGCGAATGTGCGCCTGTTGCAGACTTTCTTGCCCATGCTGAGCCAAGCCCACTCCTCCGCCTCGCCCAGCCGTGTCCTTGTGATGTCCTCGCTGGCGGGCGTTCTGCCTTCGATCTTGCGCAGCGCCTACACCGCGTCGAAGCACGCGATTCAGGGCTTCATGAATGCCCTGCGCGGGGAGACGGCGGTGCGCATTACGCTGTGCTGCCCGGGCTACGTCGACACCGACTTTCACAGCCGCGTTCTCACCAACGACGGCAAGCCGCTGGAGGGCAACACGCGCCGCGGTGTGGCGCCTGCGGTGTGTGCCCGCCAGTGCGTGAACGGGGCCTTGTGCAACGATGCGGAGGTGATCATGACGACCGCGGGTGTGCTGGGCTACCACCTCCGCCCCTTCCTGACAGGCATCGTCGATGTCATGGCGAAGCGCAAGAGCCTAAAGTCCCTGGAGCACCACTAAGCCGCATTCGCATAAACTCTGTGTGCGTTGTGGTAGGTACGAAGATGAAAGAAAAGGTGCGTTCTATGAGGTGAGGGTTTTTGCAAAGATAAAAGGCGTCCTTGCCTCAACGTCAAATCAGAGACCCTTCAGATCTCCTTGTGCGTGTGTGCTTTTTTTTTTTTTAGTTGATGAGGTAAGACGGCTGTGATGTTGCCGATATCGTTGGTGGAAGACTACGAATGAGAATGCTCATCGTTTTCCCTCCCATTTTTTTTTGTTTTGCTCCTCTCTCTTTTTTGCGACAGCTGGCTGCTCTGTCTTAGTACCAGTAACAGGCATTCACGCTCAGCCCCGGGCTACGTTTTTTCTCAATTCATGATAATCATAATAAAATGGTAAAACGGATTTGAAGGAGTATCGCAGCTGCCAACAAATTAAATGTCTCCGGAGCCATAAAGTTTTCTGCAGCACTTCGACCCACATCACCACTTTTTCTGTTCTTTTTTTCGCTGTTGCTGACGGTTTCGATGTTGGCTGGTGTCGATATGATTCTACTGCCCTTTCTTTTCTCTACGTTTTCATCAACTGACCCTCTTTTCTCTCTCCTACCTCGTCCCTTGCTTCCTGATTTCGCTTTTGCTCACGCTGCACTGCACACGAACACACACACGAATACCAACAAAAATAATTGACCTCTTCGCCGCTATTTGGGCTGCGCAGTCACACAGTACATATACAGCACCGCAACCATGGCCAAGTCGAAGAACCACACAAACCACAACCAGTCGAGCAAGAACCACCGCAATGGGATCAAGGGCCCCATGCCCATGTTTCTCCATAACTCCAAGCGCGGTACTTGGCTCCCTGCGTTGGTGAACGCCCGCCGCGTTCGCAAGCACAACCAGAAGGCCGCCATCCAGAAGCGCCGCGAGCGCGTCGCCGCGTTTGCCGCCAAGAACTAAGCTGCATTCTCTCTCCGTGACACACACCGGCATAAATGTGCTGACCGTTTCACTCTGATTTTATGTCTGCTCGTTCTTTTTCTAGTATCCTTTCTGTCTTGTTTGCTTGTAGGGCCTCCGTGTGTGGTGGCTGGGGCGTGAAGGCGAAGAGAAAAAAAGGGGGTGTGCCGTGCGAGTCGTGAAGGCTGCGAAGAGGACGGCTTTTATTTCGTTGCAAGTACGTTCGGATATTCATCTCCAACATCGATGTCTCGATCACCTCCGCTGCCCACTCCTTTTTTTTTTGGTGCGGGTTCTCCCCTTGGCTGTCGCGCTCCCGGGTATCATGTTTCGTGCTGACGAAGGGTCACGAAGGACATCAGCAGGTGGTAACTGGTGGAGAAGATGGGAAGAGCGCGCACTGCAGTGCAAAGCACTTGGTCTTGCCATTGCCATGCCTGCTCTCTCACGCTCTCCCCCCCATTCTCCTTCTTTTTTACGCGCCGAACTTGTGTTCGTAGTTTCCCATCTCTTTTTTTGTTTGTTTCTTTATAGTTTTGTTTTCATATCACCTCCAACCAAAAAAAGGAGCAATTGAGCGAGCGCAAAGAGGCGATGAGGAAAGGCTAATGCCGCCCGCTTCATCACTTTAACCTCTCTGGTGCCTTTCACGCCATATCGTATGCTGATTTTTTTTTGTCTGTTTCTTTCTCGCTGCAAAAAAAAACGCACCTCTTCCATTCGGGAATCTTTGCGTTATTATAGTTGCCTCTCTGTTGCGTGCCGAGAATCGATTATTCTCTGCCATTCTCTTTTCTACTTCCTCTCTCATCCTCTACCTCCCTTCGTTCTCGACGACACGTTTGTGCTTCGCGTCTTCACTCCCACACCCACACACACGTGTCGTTCGCAAACATACTATCTTTTTTTTTGTGTGTGTGAACGTCACCCTCTTTTCTCTCTCGTACATTTTGCGTTCCTGGCCCAATAGACTTTAGTTTATTCAAAATGGCCAAGTCGAAGAACCACACAAACCACAACCAGTCGAGCAAGAACCACCGCAATGGGATCAAGGGCCCCATGCCCATGTTTCTCCATAACTCCAAGCGCGGTACTTGGCTCCCTGCGTTGGTGAACGCCCGCCGCGTTCGCAAGCACAACCAGAAGGCCGCCATCCTGAAGCGCCGCGAGCGCGTCGCCGCGTTTGCCGCCAAGAACTAAGCTGCATTCTCTCCGTGAAAACGGCAAATGCGTCTTCAAGGGAGAAGGTGACGCGCACGTATTTTCGTGTTGTGTTGCTTTCCTTCTCCCTATGAAGCTCCGCCGTTGCCCCTTCTTCGTTTTTGTTTGTCAGTCTCGGCTTCTTTTTTTTCTGGCTTGAATAAACTATGTTCAAATCGTTTGTCCATCGTTTATAGGTTCATTTATTTCCACGCTAAAACAAAAATAAAAAAAGCAAGAAATTAGTTAAATGTTAGGAACAGCACCATTTTCCCAATGAGGAATACTGTTGCTTGCGAGGCAGCGAGGCTTGTCAGGCAGACAGAAAGATTGCATCCAACAATGCGCCGCTCAAGCGTGGCTGACAATCCTTAGCTGTGTTTTTCAGCAGCACGTGAGCAAAACAAAACTCAGAGGCAGCAAAGGAAGCGTGTAAGATTTTCTTTTTCTGTCGGACACCCTCTCGTTAGTTGACAAGGTGCAAAGATACCGTTTACCGACTCTGCTGCTTGCTCTGATACAAATAAATATAAATGAGCCATCTGTGATGACCTGCATAGAGGCACCGCAGAATCTCACGCAAGGAAAAAGTAGCGATGCAGCGGACGCCTCGTGTAACACTTCCTCAACTCACTTAACATTTCCCTTTCAATCTCTCTCTCTCTCTGTTATCTCTTTTGCCTTCAATTAATTCCAAAATTCTTGACGGTGCTTTTGCCCCAACATCTGGATGCACATGAATGCGAGGTTTTTTCGAATAGGCTCATAGAAGCATCACTTCTTTTTTTTTTCTGCGGAGATTACACCTGCTCTGCTTGCCTGCGCGTGCAACAGAAGTGAATCCCAAGAAGAAAAAAAAACCCTCAATTGTATTTTTTTCATCTACACGCAAGAATGTTCCGCCGCACCTCCTCTGTGCTGCGCCGGTCCGTCAGCGCCTTTCTAGAAGAGCCCGGCAAGGCAAAGAGCTTCAGCGAGACGTTGGCGGCCTGCAAGGCCGAGCATAGCGATATGGCCAGCATGCTTAGCTCCGATTTCCTGCTGATCCAGTCGAAGCTGTTAACGTACCGTGTAGCTCGTCTTGGGGAGGAGGTGCGTTACATTCTGCAGCACCCCTTTGGTAGCTTTCCGCCAGCGCAGATGCTGCTGGCCCACCTCGTTGCCCTTCCGGTTGTGTTCTTCGCTGCCATGAGCCTCGGCCGTGGATCTAGTCGTAGCCTTGAGGAGCCACCGGTGGTCAAGACCGAGGCCGACGTGAAGGCTGAAGAGGCTGCTGCGGCAGCAGAAAAGAACGAAAGCGCAAGCGCCGACGCAACCGAAAAGTCAGCTGGGGAGCATTAAAAAAAAAAAAGAATTAAACAAAAGGCGAGGGGCTAGATGCTCATACTGGAAGCTGAGCAGACACGCGCAAGATTATGACTGATGCCGACAGACGCAAGATCCCGCAGGACAGGAAAGCACTCTTTCCGAGGTGCCGAGTTCGGCATTTCCTTTCACTCCTTCTCACCGTTTATTCTCCTCAATGTGGCGCTCTCATCCGCGAGCAATATGTGGTGTGCGTACATCTGCGTACGAGGCCAAATCGCATCAGCATCTTTTTCTTACTTTTGCGCTGCGTGCGTTCAGCTTCTCTCTTTCTCTAAGTAGAGGTGGAGGAATCGTGGGAGGGAGGAGTGGTCATTTGGCGCTGCGTGTGCGGTGCTGCTATTGGCGTGTGCCTCGAGAGCGCACTGTCGTCTCTCCTTATTTTCTAGTCGCGGCCCTTCCCTCTGTGTAGTGTCGAGCGGGGCAATTTTGTTTGCCGGTTTTGACTTTCTGTTTTTCATTCTTTGTAGGGAATAGCTACTTATCTAGTACCAACTCGATCACAACGCGCTGTTTGCAAAAAAAAAAAAGAAAAAAAGAACTCCCAGATCAGGGAAGAAGTTAATACATTGTTTGAGCTTGTCGTTTCGCAAAGAGAACTCCTTGCGATAACTACCACCAAACAACAACAACAAAAGGCATCTTTAACACGTGCTGGTTGTTTGCGCCGTCGGCCTGAATCGCGAAAGATAAGAAAAAACAAAATTGGAGGCCAATCGTACACAGTCAGACAGGGAGCACAGCGAGCTGTCACAAGGCAATGCGATCTAATGCGTTAGAAGTGCGAACTGCCCTGCTCTGAAGCGGGTGAAAACAATAGCAACAACAATTAGGCCTTCTCCGTAATTTTGTTTGTTTGTTTTAGTCGGCACTGATTAGCAACGTTCATAACAGTGCATCCTCCTCTTGGCCTTTGGACACCTGGAGAGGAGATGTAGTCTTATGGTAGTAGGCGTCGCCGGCTGTGCCAAACATCCTCCATCGATCTCCCCTGCTTATGTACACGCTCTTGTGCTTTTTTTTTTGCTGTTGTTATTAATAGTGTTTTCGAACGTAGTGAATCACAAATTTCATCTGCTATGAAAGCGCACATCACATCATACGCACAATTGTCAAACAAGTTTCTAACGGCTTCTCTCTTTTTTTTTCTCATTTGTTTTTATTTGTAAGACTGAGTGCTTCATCGAAGCAGGGAAATCATCATCAACATCAAACTCTATTGTTCTCTTAGCAAAGCGCCGACTTCATCATGGGTCTCAAGCGACTAACAAAGCAAGCAAAGATCACGAATAGGATGATGCTTCTTCAGCCACGCCGCGAGCCGTACAAGCCCGTGACCAGCGATCGCGTGCAGATTGAAAACCGACGCCGCCTAGAGGCCTTCGAGGCAAAGAACGCGGAGGGCGTCGTGTTCGTGCCGGACTCGGCGCTTCCCCCGTGGAAGCGGTCGGTGGCGACAAACCTGAAGCAGCAGACAACGCAAATGAACTTTCGCGGGTTCCGCGTGCGGGTGGCGGACAAGCAGGATGAGCCTGGCTTCCCCACACACTTCCGCTGATCGCCACCGCCAAAAAAGAAAAGAAAAAAAAGATTGCGCCTGAGAAGGGGCGGAAGAGGGGAAGGAGAAGGAGAAAGCGATAGAAGTGCAGGCAGAAGCTCTTTGGAGCACCTACTGCATGGTGCACACGATATCAGGGGGAACAGGTATTCTGGCCGAAGTATCTGGAAAGGCCAAGCTGAAGCGTACCAGCGCTGGTTGGTAAAGTGATTTTGTTGGCCCCACATTTGCTCCTCTTTTTCCTTTTCCTCTTGGGTTCTTCTTCTTTTTTTTTTTAATTCTAAATGTGTTTGGTCGTCACACTGTAAAGCTCCTTTCCTTCATCACATACAACGTGTACAATTGTCACCCCCGCCAATTCTATTTTCACAAAGTTGAAACAACCAAACAAAAAATTTAAAGACAGAAAAAAGTAAAGAGAGCAGTATTATTCTTTTTCGGGGAAAAACAAGAAGTGTGTGCATTGTTTTGGACTCAGCAGAGCCACGCATAGTGGAGGAATTACACCAGCACTTTTCTAGTTGCTTAGGACTCGCGCTGTCGACGCAACTGTCTATCTTCGTCTTCCCGGAGAGACGAACAAAACCGCTTTACTCATTTCCAGACAACCTCTGTCAGTAGCTGCGTGTACACGCCAGACTCATACAATTTCGTGGAGTGAGGACATCCCCCGTTACACTCTAAACAAGCAAGTGATAGTCAAGTACAGCTTCCTGTTGAGTATCTCCAGAGACAGGCAACTAAACTTATAAATTTCCTCTTCCCGTTTGCCTTTCTAAACACCCTCTTCTTGCTTTTCTCTTTCATAGGCTTACAGATCGAGACAGAGATTAATTTCTCGGCGTTTGGTGCCTCTCTCAATCGCTTCCTGTCCGACTTTGTGGAACGTGACCAGAACTTGACTAAACACATAAACTCTGTTTTCAGCGCTTTAATTTAAAGTTTGACCTTAGTTGTGGTGTCTTCTCTTCTACTTTTCAACTACTGACTCTGCTACACAACAAATAGCGGTCTCAACGCAGCCTTTCTACGGGTGAAAAGCGTGCTGCATTGACTCTGTGCTGCGCCAAAGGGTGAGAGAATTCTCAGATAACGTTCATAGTGTTGTTTCTTATCACGGACGGTCACCGCTCTCTTCGTCCCTTTCTTTCGCACTGACACACCCGCTTAGCGGCTTCAGCTCTTTTCTTTCGTTTGTTTCTCTTCAGAAGGCTGTTTTTGGAAAGTGGCGCAGAAAACAAAGAATTTTTTCTTTTTTGAAATCTTTGTGCTTTGTTCTTTTCTTTTAGCGGTGCGTGTGTATTCCTTGTTAGCCGTCATGGCGTCCCAACCTGGCGATGCAATGGGCAAGATCGATTACTGGGTGCAGTACATTGACTGCGCGCTGAAGCACCCGCGTCCGCTGCCGAGCGGCAAGCACGCTTACCGGCAGTCGCTTGAGACCGTCCCCGAGGTCGCTGAGCTCTATCACTGCCTGTACAAGCTGTACAACGAGGAGGAGAGCTCCGTGTGGTTCCGCGAGCCGGTCAACGCGCTGGCGCAAGAGATTTTCACCTACTACGATGTGGTGAAGTCGCCCATGAGTCTGCGCCACATACTGGATAGCATCGTGAAGGGCGACACCTACTCCACCGCGGCGCAAGTGATGGAGGACGTCGAGCTCATGTGGCGCAACTGCATCGCCTTCAACGGCGCCGCCTCCCTCCTCGCCACCGAGGCAAATAAGTGCAAAGTCGCGTTGGAGAGGATTCGACGCAGCTACCAGGACGATCAGCGCGTCACCTTGGAGGATGCGGATCGGCTCTACCAGGTCATCGCCTCAATGCAGGAGCAGCAGTTAATTGACAACATTGCTGAGTACCTGCGCAGGGAGGATTCCACGTCGATCGACGAGACAGGGGCGGTGAACTTTGATATGTTGAAGCGGAAGCACTTCCGCAACTTGGAGCGTATTGTGGACAATTACTCTAAGTCTCGCACACGCAGCTAGTGTCCTTGAGAGAAAGATAAATACATATAATACTCGATGGACGCGAGCAAAGAGCGAAGATAATGTGGAGGAGAGAGAGGGAGAGAGGCAGAGAACGAAAAAGCGAGGCTTTCCAGAGATGCGATGGTTCTGTAGACCTGCCGGTGCTCTTCAAAGACCAAGCTTTCTTACCATGAAGCTTCCGAAGAGTAGGACAAAAATATATGTCAGGATCGCGACAGGTTCCAGCGACGCAGTGAAGACATGGTTCGCCTTTGAGCTGCTGCTCTTCTCTTTTCCCTTTTCCATACTTGTCTTTCCTTGGTCTCTTTCGGTTTTGCATATGTAGATGAAGCATTGGGGGTGGATGCGTGGCTTCACAGCAGACTGTAGAAAAAGAGAAAGCAGGACGTTGAAAAAAAAAAAAAACCTGCCAGTTGCTGGCTGCATGTTATCACTGTTGTTTTGTTGTTGAGTAGTTACTGTGGGGTTGGTTCAGAGTCCCTATTACTGGTTGATTCATAGAACGCTTTAGAGAAAGCTTTGAATCCCTTGCGAAAACGAAAAATGAAAAAAAAAAAGGAGCGAATCTGGGGTTTCTATTGACAGCAGCCAGATAGACTTAAGAGGAATGCGTTATTTTAAAAGGATTCGTATCATGCCCAGACTATTTCACCAAAAGAGAAAAGAAAGAAAAACACTTATTAGATGACGTACTTTCGCTACCCTTGTACCTCGCGCTGTCTGTAGTGTTTGTGCGGAGTGTGCGGCCTTCTTTACCTTTCTCTTCTTTCTCCTTTTTTCGTATCCTCTTATTTAAAACCCGTCTTTAATTCCCGGAAACCCTCCTGTCTGCATTGCTCATCCATGGTAAGTTACGGGACATAGAACCGTATAGTCAAAAGAGGGAAAAATAATTAGGGGGGACCGTACAGAGACAAATTTGGTGAGTGTGCGTCCAAGCAGCCGAGAATGGAAGCTGTTAGCGCCAATTGCAGTCCTCCCGCTAATCAGACGGACAGCGCATTCTCAGCGTGCAGCGAAGCGCGCCACTCGCAATCCTTGACGGCACCTGTGCCGGTAGACCCGGCCACCTGTTTACAGCAGCTAGAGGAAGATGTGCATCGCGATGTGTCGGCTGCGCAGCAACGCGCAAAACTTCTGCAAGAAGAGGTGGACGCGCTGCTGATGCGTATTGCCGAAACACAAGCGTCATCTGCAGCCACGCGCGGTGACCATGATCCGGTAGTGCAGAGGGTTGAGGCCATCCGGCGCCAGAGACCGGAGTAAGGCCCGCAGCTTGCAACTAATGCTCAGCGACGTAAACTTTTTTTTTTCCCCAGCAATTGTCTCTCTTCGCTGCACAGCAAAGGTTTTGGACATGGCCCTTTTTTTTCTCTTCTAGAATCACTAGATACTGCACCACAAACGTGTAGGTGTGTTTCATCGCTCTGTTGACAACAAAGCTTGTATCTTGAACGCTGTCGAGCACACACACACACACGCAAAAAAGAAAAAAGAAAAACAGACGTTGTGATCTGAAATAGAAAGACATTTAGAGAAGCGCTGTTCCTTGGAAAGCCTTATAGGAATCCTGTTCTTGTAGTCTCTCCCTTTGAACAAAACAGACTGTTTTCTATTCGCAATGAGAGGCGTGCGTGGCTTCTTGCCTTCTTTTAGTCTCGGCACAGAAAAAAAGAAGACAAAGAACGTTGTTTTTGACTGCATCACGGTTCTTTCTTATCTCTTTCGTCTTCACTATTTCATCATACACTGGCACCTGCCTCTGCTTTCTTCGTTTCCCATGCCCACCTTTATCATCCTCGTTGCTGGCCTCTTCCCTTTCTGACTAAAATCGTTCCTTGCTCTTCTATTGCGCTTCCTGTCTCACCATAAACTCTCTGCTTGTTTTAAGGCAGGACAAATAAAGAACACGATAGGGAGAAGACATAGCTCGTTGCTCTTCCCATTTGTCACAATCCGCTGTACCTGAACCTGCTCTACCTAGGAGAAGAGAGGCGACGATACCAAAGTGTTTTGCACAAGAGCTTCGACATCGACTGTACCGAAGAACATAATATAAGAAGAGGATTAAAAGAGGAAAATATATATATTATTAGTGCATCGCAATGCTTCGCTTCACACAGGCCTTGCTGCGTGTCCAGTCGCACCAAAAGAAGCGCGCACAGCACCCCAACGCGGGCACCCGCTTCGGGCGCGTGTACAACCGCGGCTTCATTCGTTACGGCTTTGGCGGCTTCGGCATGTCCGTCTACACCCCAAAGAAGGACCGCACCTTCAAGGTGAGGCCGGTGGACCCGGAGCCGGCGGTCACCATTGCGGGAGAGCGGCGTGACCTATTCGCGGACAACAGTGGAATGGCTGCCACCACACGGACCCTCTCGCCCACGTTTCGCATGTTCGCCTTGGAGGATGGCGGTGTCTTCGTCTCGCACCCGTCGCACGAGCAAATTATGCGGTGGAATCAAGGCGTGCTCACCGAGGAAGGCAAGGCAACGAACAATACCGCGATGGACGAGTACGTTAACTCGCGCATCCAGGCCATCATCGCAGACAACACGATCGAGAGTACGTCGCTTAGCCAGTGGCGCAAGGCGCACATGTGGAATATCATCAAGTCGCACGGCAACCTGCAGCGGCGCTGGGGTACGCCAGACTATATCAAGGGCGCGCGTAGCACCTTGTACAGCAACTAAGAAAGAGCGAAAAGAAATTCTTTCTCTTTCTCTCCGTGCTTTTTTTGTTTGTCTGTTTGCTTTACCGATCGGCAGAGTAACGCCGATTGCTCTTCGCACCTATGCGTGCGTGTGCCGGTGAGAGTGTATATTTGTTTGCGAGGAGAAAGTTTTGGTCACCTTTTTTTTTCCACACAGCAGCGTATTCTTAAAAGAAAGAAAAACCATTGAGTGTTCTTCTCACCTTGACGAGCAATGGACTGAAGAACCTGATGCCGCTCCGCCTTTGCGAGTGCGTCAGTTAAAAGGGTGGCGCACCATCTGCATACGTAGGGATGCTTTTCAGTGCAAGAAAGGCATCGCGGTGTATCTTCGCCACCTCGAATGGTCAACTTCACAAAGATGTTGATCATGCACAGTGTCTTAAAAGTTATTCAGACAGAGAGAATAATGAATACAAAAAAAAAAACGAACTAAGGGAGCGGTACTCCTGCGTTTCTTTGCTTCAAACGAATTGTCTGCCTGTTTTTTTTTTTTTTTTTCGTGGCGTTGATCTGCACATCTCATCTTCTTTCTTTCACCCTCTTCTCTCTTTTCAGCTCCCGCAGTGCAGCTTTTGGCCTTTGAGCATATCCGCAAGCTCCTTCCTTTACATATCTATTTTTAGAGGTGTTAATACTTTTCGTGTCTTCGTTTGCGATTTTTTCATTTATATATCTTTTCTCTTTAGTCTATCCCTTTTGCTCTGCTGCTATTTTATTTTCGTACCTTCTCTTTCTCTCGGGGGTTTCTGGTCATCACACCAGACGACTTAGATCGAAACAAGTGACGTGTCACGTGACTGTGGACCGCCCTGCGTGTGTTCGTGTCTTGTTCCTTCGCTTTACTGGCGCTGATGCTCTGCTCTGCAAATTTGCCGGTGAGAAAAGCAATTAACATAAACGAAGAACTCATTGCTACCACACTTTAACATACCACACCTTTTTCTTTTTTGCGTACAATGTCCTCAGTGGGTCCTGTATTCGATGATGGGGCAGCCGGCGTCTCTCACTGGCACCTAGCGGCTCTTCACATTACCTTCTACGTCGTCAGCCTTGTGGCCACTCTCGGTCTGCGCAGTCCTGTGTGGCTGCTCCTGCCACTCCTTTACTGTGGCTGCCACCGCGGCGCGTTGCTGGGCCGCGCAGCTTACCCCTCATGGATGTGGCGAGCTTTGCTCTTCTTTCTTCTTCTTTCCGCAATTTGCGGTGTCGGCGCAAACCTCCTCTCGCTCATGGTCCAATCAAACGCATTTCAGCGAACTTTGTGGCGTCAGCTGATGCCGCTTTGGAGCCTCATGGGTGTTCAGCAGTGGAAGACCGAGGCATGGTTGGAGACGATCTTGTTACCGACAGTAGCATTTGTTCTCTTATCTGTGAATGTGCTCTACATGAGGCACCGAGACGCGTGTGGGCTGCGTGTGCGACGAGGTGTCGTGGACAGCAGCACCTCCTCTCTCTGCGACTCTTTGCGCGAACGGTGGCCCCGCATCGCAGCCGGGTGCCACCTTGCCGCGCCGTTGCTTCTCACTGTGTTTGCGTGGGCCGCTGCGTGGGTGTCGCCTCCGAGCTGCATTGGGCTGTGGCTGGAGGTGATGACGTTTGTGTTCGCCGGGACAGCACTCTACGCGCTGCACCGGGCTTGGCTACTTTCCCCACGTCCTCTTTCTCATTCTGTTGCCGCAAGCTCTGCGCCGTCCTCGCCCTCCGCCTCCCGCACAGGTTTGTTCTTCATCACTTCAGCTGGTGCTGCCCACAATGTCACTGCTCTTTTTGGCGCTAGTGTTGCAGTGCTCATTGTGTGTGTCAGTGCGACCCACAACGCAGCCTTTGTGCCACTCTCGGGCGCCTATGGAGACTTGTGCAAGCAAATTGGGTTGGGCTATCTGGAATTGCGCACCGGGGATGGCGTACGACGTGCAGTGCAGCTGATGGGGATGGCTGTAGTCGTTGCTGGCTGCGCCGCGGTGGACACGCACGTCCTGCCAAAACGCGTCGTCCCTTCGCAACCCGAGAGGGAGGGCTTAATGCCGGTGACCGGAGAGGAGGAGGAGGATCGCGCAGTAGAGGAGAGCGACTCGAGGGACGGACACCGCCACCACCACCGAGGCGAGGCGGCTCTTTCGCCGAATTCTGCGCCGCCCCGTCGCACTTCTCGTGGCGGAGCGTCAGAGGAATCTTCCCAGCTAGCTGTTGAACCGCTGGCCCACGACTCCCTCTTCTGTAGGATGCGGCTCGCACAGGTTGTGGCCATTGCGTGCGTAATGGCGCTGCTGCTCCACGCGGTTTGCTTTCCAAGCCTCGTCTCTCTGGCCATGTGGCTGACACACCTCTGCTGCTGCGCGGGTCGTCTCGTGTCCCACCCCGCTCGACCCACGGCGCCGCTGTGGTGGACACTGGCCTCGTGTCTCGTGCTTCTGGCGTGCACCGTTGTGGCTCAATACAGCTGCCTTGTTCTTCGCGTCAGCCCATCCACCGCGGCAGGGGTCTGGCAGCCCGCATTGCCGTACCACTCGGAAAGCAGCGATGGCAGTGGCGCTGCGGTGGCACAGATCATCAGCGAACACGCCATCGCGCTCGTCCTTGGCCTTTACCTCTGCACACGAGGTCGACTGATCACACCGAACGTGGCGGACGGCGAGGCAAGAAGTGCATCTTCCCCGTCGCCTGTAGTGGACTCAGATCTGCAGCAGCCGCAGGCCTCTGCGGACTCTGCGCTTGGCGAGAGCTCCCCGCACCGGAGTTGGATGGCTGCACAACTTCGCAACGCAGCGGGTAACCCAAGCGAGCTTCAAAAAGTGTTTGAGACGGCGGTAGGACGCTCCCCTCGCACTGCAGAACTGAACTGTCTTTTGGCGTCGCCGGGGTCTTTCTACTTCACCTCCGCACGTCGTCTCACCGCGCGGGAGGTATACGCCTTCATCGCTGCTGGGCCGCTGTACACCTACGCTATTATTGTCAGCCTCTTCGTTCTTGGCACAAGCGGGCCTTCCATGGACTCCCTTCACGCAACCTGCCTTGTGCTGTCGCTGCTCTTCAGTACCGTAGGCAGCAACGCTGTGCTGTACCGTCGTCTCCGGACACTTCCACCGGTGTGGGTGGCTGGTGTGCTGGGGCTCCAGCTTGGCTATCGCGTTCTGGCTTATGACCCCGCAGAGCCTTCTGCAACATCGCCCGCTCTCGCTCCAACAGCGCCGCCAGGCGGTGCGTGGTGGGGCGGCTACATCGGCATCGCAGCCTTGGATCGGAGAGAGGCAACGCCGTACTTCGCCGTGCAGCTGGTATTGCTGTGGTGCTGTCGGTACGAGCCGTGCCTTCTCACAGCCTGGAAGCAGGTGTGGCAGTGCCTTGTCTTTCGCTGCCGCTGGACGCACCTCTTTCGCCGTGTGCACCACGCCGCCGGCTTCGTGGTGCTTGTCTGGATTGTTTTTCTGCTACCGCGGTCGGTCAACGTGACCGTTCTCGTGCTCCTTCTTTTCGTTGCGGCACTGCTGCACCACCTGCGCTGGCACGGGCTCGTCTACGTGTGGCAGCGCTATCTTATGGTCGGTTACTGCGGTGTTGTGCTGCTGTCCATGCTGCTTGTGGAGTTTGCCCCGATGCAGCCCCGGCTGTGGCGCTTTCTGCGGGTGCTTGGCTGCCCAGCTGGATCGGAGGGCTCCTGCGCACAGGACATGGGTTTTCCCTCGGCCAACACCGTTTGGCTGACCCCGCTGTCGTTGCCGTGGTGGTTTGTGATTGTGCTCGCCACGGCAGCCGGGACACCGTACGCGCTGCCAGCGAACCTGGCCTCGGCGTCCCCCGTTTCCACTCCGACTAGTTCCGGTGCGGAGGCGCTGATAGGCTGGTGGACCAAGTGGTGGGCTCAGACGCGGTCCGCTCTGTGGACGGTGGTGCTGCTGCTTGGCATGACATTTGCGGCGCTGCAGCATCCCAGTCTCCTCACCGCGGCGTATCTGGTGGGTCCAGTGTGCGGCATCTATCCGATTTGGACATTCTCCGTTGCTGCGATACACACAGCGCTGCAGTGCACCTACCAGTTCTGGTTCTCACCGCTGTGGCTCGATACTGTCACGCTGTGGGGCACCCCCTTGGCGGAGTTGATCGGCTTGTGGCGGGCATCGAGTCCGCTGGCGGCAGTCCTCGCGGGAGACCGCGGCACCGTGCCGTCGACCTTGTCTGTGGCAACTGCGCCTCTCATTATTGGGATGTTGCAGGCGCTGCAGCAGCACCAGCAGCAGCCCGCCACACTACCAGGACGTGAGGGCGACAGCGCGGCGGATGCCTACCGCCACTACAACGACGTGAACAACCTTCTTGCCTCTCCGGTGACACAGGCATTGCGGCGGCTGTGTGCGTCCCACCTTTACTTGCTGCTGCTCCTCATCCTGCTACACAGCACACAGTGTTTTGTGATGGGCTGGGGAGTGGCTGCGCTCGTGCTGGTGATCTGGTGGGCCGCCGATGTACGGGAGTGCGGCGTGCTGTTGCGGCCGCGGTGGCTGTACCGGCTGTGTGCCACGACAACGGCGAGCTTCGCGGTAGCGGCCTACGTCCTCCACTGGGCACACGAGCGCTTCCCTCGGTGGTCGGCACATCAGCGCTTCCCGTGGATCGTGGGCAGCGCGGAGGGGGTCGATCTCAGCACGACATGCTGGACTGCTGCTGTTGCGTGTGTTGCCTTGCAGTGGAGCAGCGGCGAGGGCAGCGACAGCGACGCAAGCAGCACCGCTGACGACGTTATACGCCACCCACACAACGCTAACTTCATTTGGTGGCTGGAGCAGCGTATTGGCCGCCACCGTGGTGCCTTTGGCATCCACAGCGCAGACTCCATCGAAAGCTTCACACCAAACCAGCGCGACGCCTTCCTGGCCGATGCTGCAGAGCTTCTCGAGGAGCACGCGATAGAGGAAGGAAGTGCCTTGAGTGGAGAGCTTGAGGGCGGCGCGGAGCGGGATGAGGTGCCTTCACTGGCTCCCGTGAGCGCAGACTCTTCCGTGTGCGGGCTTCGCCCGTGGACCAACATTGTGGTGCAGGTGGCGCTTCTCGTGCCCGTAGTGGCGTGCGGGTTTGTGGCTGTTGGCGTTTCTGCGTCCTCCCAACCCTCCTTGTTGGCGGTGCTGCTTCTCCTCACGGGCCTGCTGATGGCGCTGCGTCACTCCAGCATGCAGTGGTCCTTCTGGCGCTGGTGGAGGTCGCTGCTAGCCGCCTGCGCGGTGCTACCGCTCATGGCGCTGCTCTTTGGCTGCCCGCCGGTGCACGAGGCGGTGGTTGGGCTTCCGCCGTGGGTGGGCCTCGTCGTTGGCTTTTCCAGCGACGCCACCCATGTCACTGGTGCAGGACTGCGCTTTACCGCCCGCCACGTCGCGCTGTTCTTTGCCTTGTGGCTGCAGAGCTGCTTGTACAACAACCCCCAGTGGGGCGTGCGTTTGCTGCGACTGCAGTACGCCGAGAAGCAGCTCGGGGAGATGCGTCATGTGGTGCTGCAGCGGCAGCTGGTAGCCCGCGTGACACGCGCAACGGAGGAGGCGACGCGGGTGGACCGTGAGATTCGCGCCTACCTGGACGGCCTCCGCGCCGGCGACGTCGCGGCGGAGACTCACATGGCGAGCGAAAAAGAGCGTCTCGAAGAAGAAGAGAGGGAGGAGTCTGAGGAGGCGCGCCGAAGCCCGAACTTCGACGCAGAGATGGATACGCGCCGACCCGCGCACAGCGTCGTCGCTGCGCCGCCCGCGTCACCGCTTCTGCCTGTCATCACCGTGACCAGAGCAGTGGAGCGGGAATCTCTTTCGGATGAAGCGGCGGCGTCATCTCTGTCTCCACCCGTAGAGAGTTTGTCCTCCCCTCCAACGTGGCGCTGGTGGCGGCAGCGATGCGGTGCGGGACTGCTTCGAAGCTGCAACGTGCTCGCTGCGTACACGTACCACCCCTCCGAGTACCGGGTGAGCACAAGCGTCACGGCGGAGTCCCCTGCAAGTGGTGCTGCTACACTTTCTCTCACCCAACTTGCCGGGTACACGATGTTGGCGGCGGTGCAGGTCGTACTGCGACACACACCGATAGCGCTTCTGGCTTGCACCACGGTGAACGCCTTGGTGTCCGGCTGCTTGTGCGAGCTATTTGGACTGTGCTACGTGGTGCAAGTTGCCCTCGCGTACCACCCTTATGCTCCTCGTCTGGTGTATCAATGCTTCGGGCTCTACACAGTGGCTGCTATTTTGGCCAAGCAGTTGGTGATGCTCTGGGTGGCATACGACGCCGACAACCCGATTCCTCTGTCTGCTGCCGGGACGCTGTTGCCGCTCGTGAGGGAAAGCACCTCCCCGTGGTCCGGCGCAGCCGCCTCGCGCGGCAGCTTTCGCTACGATTCGCTGTGGATCGATATTGCGACGCTGGCAGTGGTAATACTGCACGAACGCGTATGCGTCATTCACGGTGTCTATGTAGAACACGGCACGCCCATCAGATCCGCGGTGAGCACCTCGCGCAGCACGCGTGCCCCTGTCGCTAATGCACCTTTCGGGCCAACTTCGAGTGGTGCGGGCACGGGCACTAGTAGGTCGGCAGGATCCACCTCTGTGGCACCAAGCTCCCCGTCTTACGCGACACCACCGCCACAGGCGTCGCCACCACCACCGGCCAATGCACAAGATAGCGAGACCACCCACGGTGTGCGTAAGGCTATCCGTGACTTCTACGCGAACATCGTCTCCGTGGCGGGTGTTGGCGAGGACTGGTACATCTCTTACACCTGCGTCGACCTCCTCGCGCTGCTCGTGTTGGCGGTGACGTACAGCCGCATGACCGCCAACGAGAAGCGCACGCTGCAGGACAACGTGCAGAACAACCAATTGCCGGGTCCGATGGCGCTGCTTCTCTGCATGAGCGTCCTGCAGCTTGTCATGGATCGCATGTTCTACGTCGAGCGGTGCATGCGACTGAAGGCGGCGGCGAACTGGACAAGTGCGTTGGTCTACTGCCTGCTTTACTGGTGGTGGCGCAACACGGTCGCCGTGTCGGCTCGTGCCGCCGGCAATGCGTACTTTAGCCTAAAAATGGTCGCGCTGGTGCTCTCCGTCACGCAGGTCTGCCGCGGCTACCCTGTGCATCGTCAGCGTGACGCCTTTACGTCGCACCCGGGAAGCCTCTTCCGCTACTGCTGCTTCACTGTATACCGCGCCATCCCTTTCTTGTGGGAGGTGCGCACGCTGATCGACTGGACGGTGCAGCACACCGCACTGACTCTGCAGGAGTACCTCACATTGGAGGACGTCTACGTGTACATGTACCACTGCCGAGAACGGTTCGTCGACAGGCAGCGCAACCGCGTCAAGGTGGGCGACGCTGTGGCGCCGATGATGAAGTGGCTATTTGGTGTGAGCCGCCTGGCCCTCATCCTGCTAGCGCTTCTTGGACCTTTGCTGTACTACTCCACCTACAACCCGTCCACCGTGGTGAACAGGGCGACGCAGATGAACCTTGAGCTCTCCTTCTTTGGCGCGCACGACTTCTTCTCCACCACCGTGCACGACAACGCCTCAACGCCAGACGACTGGTGGTCGTGGTTGGCACGCACACGCCCATCGGTGGCCCTTTACGGACAAGCTGCCACAGGGCAGACAGTGCAGCTGATGGAGTTCACCTCCTGCAGTGGGAGCCAGTGGATGGCCAGCCCGCAGGCCATGCGTCAAATCCTATCTGGTCTGCGTAAGGCTGCCGCAGCCTCGGACGAGGACGAAGGCCCTGCCGCAGCGTACATCCTTCAGTCGATGGAGATGACACGCAGTGCGAGCAGCGCAACGAGCACCACATCCGTCTCTGCGGTGAATCGCTGGCGTATGCCGAAGGAGACGGCGCAGGCGATGGTGCGCATCCTCGAGCGAGAAACCGGAGCCAGCACAACTGCGCCGCCAAGCAACAGCAGCAGCAGCAGCAGCGGCAGCGGCGGCGGCGGCGACTCCGACAGCGGCGCGACGACCACATCCGCCGTCTTGCCCTTCTTTTACAGTCCTTTCCTTTTCAACCGTGCCAGCCGCCTGGACGCGCTGCCAACCGACGCGAGCTTCCCCCACCGCAACCGTCAGCACTGCACGCTGGAGCTGCACCACGAGCGCGACGTGGCTTTGAATACGATGGTGCGCTACTGGTGCTTGCACTGCGCGCCGCTCTTCCCGACAGGGAACGTGCCAACGCAGGAGTCGAGCACCGCTGCGGAGTGGCGCTGCCTCTCTACTGGCGAGGGCTGCGACGCCTTCAACTACGAGGATGTGAACGAGACGTACGTCCAGCGAAGCAAGCGGTCACCCTTGCGCACCGCACTGGCCAGGGATGTGCCTATATACATGGTGGTCTTGTCGGACTCGGTTGTGGTGGGTATCTCCTTTCTGAAAGGCATCGGCATCGTGGCCTTGTACACCACTTTTGTTCTGGCGCTGGGGCGCCTGCTGCGGTCAGTGCTGGCAAACAAGGTGGGCACGCTCGTGTTCGAGAACATGGCGAATCCAGCGGCACTGGAGAACATGGTGCGCTGCATCGGTATCGCACGCGAGTACGGCGACCTGCGGCTGGAGCACACCATCTACCTTGAGTTGATCGACCTCCTGCGCTCCCCGGAGCGGCTCTTTGAAGTAACGGGATCACTGCGCTGCATGTACGTGGATGCTGACCAGGACGAGGTGTTCCACCTCGGCCAGGTGCGCCGCCGGGGTGTGCGGCGAGATGTGGAGAATGCCGCTGTTGGTGCGACTATCTCGCGTGAACTCTAGTCTTTAACTCCGTGATCCCGTCGCATGAGAGAGCAGTCTTCAACGCCTTCGCTTCCCTATGTGTTTTTTTCGTATCTTTTTTATGCCTGCACTCGTCACCCTCGCTCGAGAAAGAATGACATATGACTCAAAGTCACGGAATGAGAAAAAAACATAAGTCTGTTATTTATAGCTTAAAGGTAAACCAAATGATAGCGCTGCAGTGTCTACCGTGTTGAACCAGAGGGAGAAGGCGAATAGGGCTCTGGCTTCTTACATTCTTCCATCAAATTTATTTGCGTGCCGTACGCTCCGCTGCCTCGGTGAGGTCTGTTCAAAAGTGCGCGCTCCTCATCTCTTAGTGACCTTTCCCTAATCGCCTTTGCCACTTGTTTTTCATCTCTCTCCATGCACAGCATACATAAAAGGGCTGATACGCATACTCACAAGCCACACACAAATACACAAACAGATCATTCCTTCACTGCAGTATCCAAAAAAAAAAAAAAGCAGAGCTTTGCTTTGTTTTTTTTCCCTCTGCTCCCCAAAACTCTAACTTGAGAAGAAAAACAGCGAAAGTAAAGCCATCATTGTGGGCCCACTTTCCAGCGTTATACAGACAAACGTCATGTCCTCGTACGGCAACACGCAATCTCGATTGGAGCGCGTTGCCCCGCAGCTCCGCCCCGCCGGCATTCACGGTAACTTCGGCGAGGCCACCACCGCGGAGCTTCTCTCCAGCTACAACCCTGACGGCCGCACCACGCCTGACCACATCCGCACGTTTCAGCACCGCGGCGCCGGCGTGGGTGAGTCCACGCGGCCGTGGGGGCGGTCAAAGGATGCGCCGATCGACCCGAACGTGCGACACGGCGTGAGGGCCGAGACGACCTCGGGCGGGGCCGACGCGTGCCTGCGGCCGGAGATGCACGCCGACAAGATGACTGCCTTGCTGGATGCACAGCGCGAGACGCAGTACCTCAGCAACCGCCGCAAGCCTCTCGGACACGCGCCGATCCCGGAGAATCCCGTGGCAGTGCCGTTGCGCGGGTTTGGAGTGACACAGCCAAAGGGCGACTCCACGCAGTCCGTTCTGGCCGGCTACCGTGCGGTGGATGTGCTGCACCCGGCTGGCGAGCAGACGTCACGTAACTACAACTGGGATGCGCAGGGCATCGACCCGACCCAGCACCGCTTCGGTCGCCCCTCCGCGCACTCCGATGGGTCCACCGCCTCCGCTCTGCGCGCCGACAGCGCCACGCAGCTGCGGTCGAAGCTGGCGAGCGACTATCAGAGCACCGTCTCGCATGATCTGGGCAAGCCGAAGAGCTATGGCTTCGACGACCCCGCGGAGTGGGACGCTGCGAAGCGCGGCCGCGCTGGCCAGCGGGGGGCGAATGGCAAGGCGGCCAGCCACTTCCAGACGGAGCAACCGAGAGTGCAGGAGGTGCTCTCGTCGTGGGCGGTGACTGCCTCTGCGTCCGCAGCGGATAACGGCGACAAGGCAACTGTGGAGGAGGGCAGTGATGTAGTGGCCGGTCAGACAGACGTGTCGGCGCACAACTCAACACACGACGCGCTGCGAACAGGGCGGCTGAGGGATGACGTGCGCGCTCACCAGCTCGTCTACCCGTCCCACTACGTTTCCCTCGGTGTGGAGTCCAAGTACTTTGCTGGGGGCCGCTCGCTTGAGGACATTCGTGGCCTGTGCCACAAGTGTGACTTTGGCCTGTCAGACGCGAGCATTGACGCTCTCTTTGCCGAGGTGAGCCAGGATGGCAAGTGCAGTATCGAGGAGTTTAAAAACACCGCGCGGGTGAAGGGATTGATGTAAAAAAGAGATGCGGAGCGAGAACATGAGAGAGAGAGCAGCTTTGTGCACTGCTGCTGTCTATAACGCAAAGGGCACTGAACTACCCTGCCATTTTTGTTGTGGATGTTGCTTGGATTTTTTTTTGGAGGAGGTTGTCAGCTATGTACATTTACCAGTGACAGATGAATGAGGGAAAAAAAAAAAGTGAATTAGCATTTTGTGTAGGCAGACGGATGCGTTGCGTTTTACTGTGCTATCGGTCTCATTCGTCCCTTCAGCTCAAGGCGCTGTTCGTTCTGATTTAATTTGCCCTGCTCCGTTACCCTTTATATATATTTCGGATATGTAGAGATTCTTTTCGGCTCAGTTTATTGTTGTTGGCGTTATTTCCTTTCTTCCTTTTTTATGTTCATTGTGTCGCTGTCAACCTCGTGTATAGTAGCCACCACGTCCAAACTGCAGCAGCAGTTCAATAAAAGATCGAAATGCTTTGAGCATACAAAACAAAATTTTCTTCTGTTGGTATTCATCCACACACACACACACACACACACTCAAAAAAAAATAAAAAGGTGTGCTCTGTGAAGGATGCACTGTCGTCATTGTCAGTGCGGCTTTACCAGTGAGCTTACCTCTCGAGCTGGAAAAGTCAAAAGTGTACAGTGACGAAGAAGAGCCGAGCAGACCGTGCACGAACATTTTTTTTTCCTTTTCTGCGCGTGTGGGCGTCTTTGAATAGGGCTTTATTTTTATTTTCAAACCCACGCAGGAAAAAAGGCTGGCATTTTCGATGCGACGACGATGCGTTTTATTCTTTCCCCCATAAATCTCTCTCTTCATCTTCTCGCTCTGGCTCTCATGTATTTCAATTGGTTCTGACTGAGTGGATCGTAGGTCGCCAGTGCCTCGAAGAAGTAAAAAAAAAGTAGTGTTCTACTGCTCCACAAAGCGTGCATTTAACATATAGTATTAGAGTTTGTCTTTACAGTGACACCTCCGCACGCCCTTGCTCTTTTAAAGAGTGCTGTAGAAGGGCATCAGGTGAGCTTACAGGAACACTTTAGGTATCAGTTGCTCTCTGTCTTCACTGTTCATTTGTTTAAGGATCTTGTATCTGATTTTGCATCGAGAAACAAGCAGAATCCTGACTGACTCAACAACAACAACAACAAGCCCGCAGTAGTAGTAGTAACAGTAGTAGCGGACACCTCTCAACGTAAAAAAAAAAAAGAAGCTTGCCGCTCGTAGAAAGCGCATCGCACCTCCACACTGTGTACGGGTAGACACCGGCTCCAATAAACAAGTATCTTAGTAGCTGCCCACGATGTTTCGTCGCACGCAAGGCCGGTACATCAAGCCGTACCTGCACGCCTTCTCCCCTGGCACGAGGCCGTCAGAGAAGGGTATGATGTACCGCAACAACAACATGAACGCACATGCCCGCGTTTCGTCTATCCAGAACGCGCAGCGCTCGCCAAGAGAGCGTCGGCAGTACATGATCCTACTCCTCCCAGATCAAATCATGGCCGCTACACTGGTGGCGGTGACCGCCGTGGTGGCCACCATCCTAATGTGGCGCCAGCAGCCCTACACGATAAACCTTCCCAAGAATCGCTGGATGGCCGGTGGCCTGAACCAGCACGAGCAGTTCGAGCGCAACGACGCCATGGGGAAAATTTTTGAGATGCATAAAGAGGCGGTGGACAACACACGTAGCGAGATTGAGCGACCGGAGGTGCTCCGCGCGCCTCGAGGCTACGAGAGTCACTCAGGTGTCTACGCATAAGGCCCCCACCCCCCCCAAAAAAAGAGAGAAAAATGGACACAACTTCCAAGGCGCGTGAGTATCACTTCGTTTTTGTCTATTCTTTTAAAATACCTGGGAATCATTGTTAACGACAAACAAACCCGGCCTTTCAACACAGCTATGACTCACGAAATGGTGTTGTACGTGAAATGAGAAGAGAATGAAAAAAGAAGGACTTAGGACTCTGATTAGGCCGCGCTCTTCGCTTTTTGAGTGCGTGTTTTCTTCGCCGACTGCTTCGCTCTTCTCCAGCCCCAAATGTTTTTTTTTGTGTTGTTGTTGTCTGTTTATCAGTATATGTTGCTTATGCTAGGTGCCGCGTTGTCGCTATTGTCTAGGAAATGACGTGTCTTTCGTTATCGTCATAGAGATGAAGTGCTAAGGTTTTTCTTCGATCTGTCCTCAAACTTGGCTTTTTTCTTTTCTTTTGCTCTTCTCTTTTTATTATTATGCTTATGCTATCTCGTTTTCTTCCCTGCAACGTGCTTCGGGTTTCCCCTTTGCAGCTTCTCTAGTTGTTCAAAGCCACCAACATAAATAGCGAAACTGGTGTACACCATTGAAGTGCTCGTTAATGGAAATGAACCCCTTTATTTCTTTCATGGCGAAGGGGTCACGTGAGATCACGCTGAATAGCTTCTTCTTTATTTCCCGCTGGCATGTGTTGTGATTCTCTTTCTACGTAAAAGGAGCCTGAAATACTCATCACTCGTCTTTGTACTCATGGCTCCCATAAAAAAAAACCCCAAAGCAAAAGCGCGCCTGCCGCAGAAAAAGCTCTTACTATTGATGCTGCCAGGAAAAGCGCTTGAGGCAGCCTCAAGGGTGTCGCGAGTGCTTCCTTTCTCCTTACCAGCTCCTCTTTTTAAACTAGGGCTGCTAGTGTCACTTGATATGTATTCATCTTGCACTTCACTGCTCTCCATCGTCTTCTCCATTTTTTTTTTTTTTGCGTCGTCCTCGTATCCTTTTCCAAGTGTGCCAGTCTTTACTCTTTCTCTTTCTTGCCGCGACGCACTGCCTATCTAGTAACAGCATTGCCAATTCGGGAAAGGGTAAATCGAAGAAGCTCAAACAGAAAAAAGTAGGGGAAAAGCAACTTTTTGGATCCTACAGACACCCACACACACACAAAAAAGGAAGTTGAGGATTTAAATTTTTTTTTAAAGCGGAGTACGACAGAGAAAACTTCGCAACTCTACTATTGTTGTGCTGCCAGAACAATGAGCACTTCCTCTGCGTCGCTGCGGAGTGTCGTAATCGACGTGGGCTCGCGCACCACACGAGTCGGCTTTAGCGGAGAGGAGGCACCACGCACGGTGCTGCGTAGCTGCGTAGGTCTTCCACACGCGAAGCGTCCTCGCCCAACCCTTCTGCAGCATCGCCTCGATGTTGTCACTGGCGATGAGGCCTACGAGGACAGCGGATTGCTCGACCTACATTGGCCCGTGCAAGCCGGCCACGTGCGCGATTACGAAGGACTGGAGAAACTCCTCTTTGGCGCTCTTGTGGATGAGGCTCGGGTATGCCCGGATGCCAATCCTTTTTTATTTCTAGAACCGGCCGACCAGTCCAGACGGGACCGCGAACGCATCTGTGAGTTGCTCTTCGAGTCCTTCGACATGCCCATGATCGGCCTCTTAACCAACACAGCCGCCACGCTCTTCGCTTCTGGTAGGACGAGTGGACTGGCGATTGACAGCGGTGCTGGTCGCACCTGCGTCGCTGCGGTGGAGGAGGGCTACACACTGGCTCACTCCACCCGTCTCTCCGACGTCGCCGGAGACGCGCTGACGGACGCGTTGTTGGCGGCTCTGCGCTCCGACGGCTACCCGCTCTCCACGTCCACCGATCGCGACCTTGTGGAGGCAGCGAAGGAGGCACTCTGCCACGTGTCGGCTGACATGACCGCAGAGCCGGCAGCAGTCGCCCATCACGTTGACGGGGACGACAGTGGCGACGATTTCGTGACCCCGGCCGCGGAGGACGGCTTTGTGCTGCCCGATCAGCAGCGTCTCTTCCTGCTGGAGCACGCCTACAGGATACCGGAGATGCTCTTCGATGCACGGTTGCAAACGGATGCACAGGACGCCAGGAGGCGTGGTGTTCTGCCCTCTACCCCCACAGGCTACAGCCGCAGCAATCCGATGGCGGAGAAGGTTCTCAATGGGTGGGTGGACATGCTGCGCGACGCCGCCGCTGCCGCCCCGCGGTACTTGGAAGCCACGCTTTACGAGAACGTTGTCCTCGGCGGCGGCAACACGCTGTTTCGTGGCATCGAGCAGCGCGTGCAGCGCGAAATAGCGTCGCTGGCTCCAAAAGGCGCGCAGGCTGCCTGTGTGGCGTTTCCTGAGCGAGGTCTGGCCGCGTGGATCGGCGGCTCCATCTGGGGCTGCAGTGCTGTTTTCCCCGACTCATGCCTGTCGAAGGCGACCTACCACGAGCAGGGCTGCAGTGTGGTGCACCTGTACTCTCAGTGAAAGCTACAACATTCAACATTGCGTCAAACCGAACACATCTGAGAGGGGAAAAAAAAAAAAGACAGATCAACGTGCGTCTGTGCGCTCTTCTCAATCCCCTTTATTTTTGCTTTTGTTGGACGCGTAACCCTCAAGGGGTGAGATGTTGATCGTCACTTGTTGAGTCTGTGCATCGATCACATGGAGTTCATCTTCTTACTGGTCGAGCTTTTCTCCCCACATCCACACTGCTTTGCACTTTTGAGACGAGCTGAGTTAGCTCTATATGTAAACAATTCCGCACATTATTCTTTATATTGGTGCGTTGGGCTGAACGCCAAACTCATTCTTTTTCCCCTTCTTGTTCTTGTGCTATGTCTGATGCTGATTTTGTGACGGACTTCACGGCACGCTGCAGTTCGTATGTAAACAACTGAATGAAAAGAAAGAAAAAATTCTGGGTTGGATGAGTCGACTAAAGACGCTATGGAACTTAATGTTTCGTAGTACGCGGGTATGTACAAGAGAGACTTCAAATAATAACAATAATGTCCCCTAAAAGATGCAACGGCTACAATGAGTTTGGTGCAGTACGTCGTCGTCCCCCTTCGGCAAAGCTAGTTGATTTAAACGCCCTAGATGGAAGATTATATTGCCTGCATGTTCAGCTCCAGCATCGTCGCTTCATCTTCTCATCACCTCCCTATCTTGCCTTGCCCTATCCTCATCTTTTATTCCACATATAAGTAGTGTCTCGTTCGTGGGCCGCGGTAAGACCCTGAAAAACAAACAAACAAACAAACAAAAAAAACACTTACAGCCTCCCAACACTTTTTCCCTCACGTCCTCTACACTTCCCCCTTTACTTTTTTCCCTTGTGCTGCTTTAACGGACAGGCGAGACACAGGTGAGAGCGACCGAGCGAGTTCAAGAGAAAGCAAATACATCTTTTGCTTCAAACTTTGTTTCTGTTTATAAGAAGGAAGTAGCATTACTACAGGGCTATAGGGGTAATAAAAACATTTTCTAGACTCTCTCTCTCTTTTTTAACATCTGCAAGGTACAAAGAAAAAAAAAAAACCCGCACGTTTATCACCTGCACGTCACACAAGTAGTTGGTGTGAGAGTTGAATATCGAACTCTTCTGCTGCAATAGTTATCGTGCACATCCGCACCTCCAGCTCCGCCTCAACACGCACGACCTGAAGAGCAGGCGCTCGCTGCCTTGCCAAAAAAAAACCCCGATATCCTTTTCTTTTATTTATTTTTGTTGCTTTACTTTCCACGCACCTCTCGCTTTAAAAAAAAAAAACCCGGTGCTTTTTGAGTATGTCTCGTGTGAGCACGGCGAACTCCGCAGTTCCGAGGTCTCCGTCTAACGCGATGCAGCTACCCAACATCCCCCGCCTCACCGCCGATGAGAAGAGCCGCTCCAAGTACATCAGTGACTACGAGAGATTTGAGCCGGAGCTGCGCCGGCACCACATGGGGACGGCGGAGACGACCAACACGTTGGGCCTGAAGGATGTTCCCGCGGACTTTGATCGCACCGTGCCTTCGCTGTCAGCGCCGACGAGGGCAGAACTGGAGCTTGAGCGGCAGAAACCGCACCGTACACGAAGCGCCAATAGGGCCCTCGACAGGGGAGCGGCGGAGCGTTCAGCGCAAACGCCGTCTCCCCTCTCCGAGGCCGTTGCGGCGAAGAGGGCTGCCGCTGCCACCGCCCACGCCACCTCGCTTCCAACGCCACCGCAGACGCGCGCAGTCGTCTTAGCGGAGGGCAGCCGTCCACCCAGCGGACGCAGACCGTCTCTCGACGCCCCACTGCCCAAAGAGGGGAAGGAGCTGCCGGCCTTTGTCGCCGCCACCGCCGCTGCGATTGCCGCGCCAGACGCTGCGGAGGCGACCAGCGGGGCTGCAGCAACGGCCACGGAGCTGCCAGCGGCGGCGGCGGCTGAGCCCACACCTGCTGCAACTACTGCCCATACGGCGCGTTCGCCGGCCGCCGCGCCCACCGCGTCGCTGCTGAAGAAGTCGGGGCCGAAGGCGAAGGTGCCGATGAGTCTTCCCCGCATGCGCAGCGCCCCACCGCTGGTCAAGACGGGTGGCCCCGCCCTGCCCTCCGCCACCAGCCTCTCTGCGGAGCGGAAAAGAAACACCACACGGAGCAGCTCAGCCCGTCACGCGCAGACAGACGCGTCGCCACCGCCGCCGGCAGGGAAGGCCGCTGTCCCGGCGCAGGAGACGGCGCGGGTGCTTTGTGTGCTGCTCGACCCTCCCCCGCAGTACGTCTCGTCGCTGGAGCTCGACCTCTCCTGTTACGATTTGGGCTGGATGCGCAGTGGGGCGGCCCCACCGCGGCACTTGACTACCATCGCCAACTACATCGATGTCCCCGGGTCGCAGATGCCGCCCGCGAAAATCAACTCGCCGCGTTCCGTCATGGCGCTTCTCGAGCACGGTGTCTCTCTGAAAGATTGGGTGGCGAGCGAGGCAGAGACCAGCACTAGCAGTGCTGCAGCGTTGCCCAACGTGGGGGCACGTCTGCAGGCGGAGTTGCAGCAACATCGGCGGACACATCAGCAAGAGCAGCAGAAGACCATGCGTGAGCGGTTGGAGAAGACGTATCACGCGCTGTGCTCACGCGCACCTCTGCAAGACGTTCTGGCGTGCTACCGGCAAGCGCGCTACGCCAGTCTGCACCCCGATGCAGGCATTGGGGCCGAGGAGAAGGCAGCCCTGTCGACGGCGGTGTTGCAGCGTCAGGAGCGGCAGCGGCGTGTCTTTGACACCAACAAGATGCGGATGCTACGGCAGGTGCAGCAGGCCAAGGAGTTGCAAGAGCGTAAGCACAATGCGGAGCGCCGTCAGCAGCAGGCCGAGGCGGACGCGCAAGAGGAGCGGCGCCAGAAAGCTGCAGAGGAGGACACAGCGCGTCGGCTGCAGCAGGAGAGACTCGAGAGCCGCCGTGCGGAGCGGGAGCAGCGCGAGGAGGCGATGCTGATAGAGTTGCAGAGCCGCATGACGAAGGTAGAGGCCCGCAACGCCGAGCGCGCCGCCGCACGCGAGCGCCAGCAGAGGCTGCTGCAGGAGGAGAGAGAGGCGCAGGCGGCGGAGCGGGCCCGGCGGATGGAGCGCAACACGGCGCTACTGGAGGAGCAGGCCGCCCTGCAAGAACAGAAGCGCGTCGAAAAGGAAAAGAAGGTCGAGGAGCTGCGTTTGGCACGCGAGGTGAGATTGGCGGAGGAGCAGCGCCAACAGCTGGAGAAGCAGCAGCGAGCTGCGCAGCAGCGCGACGAAGCGCGGCAGCGCGCAACGGAGGCGGAAGAGGCGGCAAAGGCGGCGGCTGTGGAGCGCCAGGCGCAGGCGGAGGCACGCCTGCAGGAGTTTTACGCGCGCAGACGCGAGGAGGCGGTCCAGCGCGCCGCGGCAGAGGCACAGCACCAGAAACGTCTAGAGGAGGCCCGCATGGAGGCTTTCGCGAAGGAAGAGAAGGTCAAGAGCGCTATTCGTGAAAAACTTCAGCAGCACGAGGAGCGCTACCACGACACGCGCGCCAAGCAGCTGGCAGACATCGCATGGCGCCGTGAGGCCGAGCGCGAGGAGCAGGAGGACAAGGCGTACGCTGTGCTGCAGCTGCAACGGAAGGCCGAGTTCCAAAAGCTGCACACGGTGGCGGACCTTCTCGAGAAGCGCAAGGCAGCCAACGCGATCACACGGCAACGAGAGCTGGTGTGCGAGCAGTCCATGCGCGATCGGGAAGCGCTGCGTGAGGAGCGCAATGCGTTGAAGGAGCAGCTCGCTAAAACCGCACCGTAGCTACTACTGCACAGCTGCCAGTAGCCCACATAGACGGCAGCAGGCACGCTTGTATAATGGACTAGCGCACTCTACTGTAAAGAAGAAGTACCGCCTTACTTATCCGTTTTTGCTTTTTGTTTACATATATATATATTCATGAAACTTACGTTGCACATGGTGCACATTTCACCTCTACGTTCTATGTATGCTATTGTACCATTTATCTTGTATTTGTACCTTGAGTGAAGCTAGGTGAGCTCCTTTTTTTGTGTTTTCGTTGTTGTTCTGTTTCCTTCATGCGCTCAACATTTTTTTTTTTTTTTAGGCACAACTATGTCCTTCCTGCTGTCTGGCTTCTGGCTAGACGGAACTGATGTGGTACTTCTTTTTATACATATTTGATACAATTTAAAGGATGCAACGCCATATTCTCCAGTGTTTACTGTATTTTGTTTTTGCATGTTGAGCTATTTCGATGTATACTTAGCAGCTGTGAGCTTACCCAACGCGCCTACACACACCCCACAAAAAAGCAGAAAATGCACCTGTATCGATATAGAATAAGTAGGCCAAATTTTCCTTTGCTGCACGGAGTCGCCTTCGTGGTCGCATTGACCTCTGATTTGGTAAATAAACTCGCTGCTCTGGTTTCCTTTCCAGAGAGTTTGTCTTGTTTCTTGAAAATCCCTCTCCGTATTTCCTGCGAAGATGCAATGGATGCGCTTAATTTTCTGGAACCAGGGGATGGAAGAAGGGCAACTGGTGCTCAAAGGCGCCATGCGCAGCACCGATTTCTCCGAGGTGTCCTGCGCCTTCCATTTCACATAAATATATCTAAATGTCTTAGAGGTAACTCTCTCTCTCTCGCCTTCTCTTCTATTCATCTTCTTTCTTATGACTACTATACACCATAACACACACGCACATTGCTGGTCTATCAGGTATTTATCTCAGTCTGAGAAGTTGTTGACCTTTGCCGACTAATTTTTTTTTCCCTTACCGCCAACGCGTCATCAGCGCAATGGACGGCGGCCGTGCAAACAGCGAATTCTCCGCAGAAAAGGACGCGGTGAGCCCGAGCGAGTTGCCTGCGGAGGTGCGGCGTGTCGCTCCTGCAGCAGCAGCCCCCACTCCGTCCGCCTTCACGAACGTGCAGCTGCGTCCAGACGGGCAACGCTATGGCGACGCGGATTTACGGCCAGGTGGCAGCCTCGAAGGCAGCGGGGGTATGTTGATGAACGAGCGCAACTTTCCTGGGTCCGTCGTTGGCGGCCGAGGCGATCTCTATGAGCAGCCAGGCGTCCGCGGTGCTAGCGACTACGCGCGCTTTGACCCGATGTTCCCGGGTCAGCTGCGACCTGGCAGAGGTGGTGGTGGACGTGGCGGCTTCGGAGTCGGTGCCCCACGCATGCCCGGCGAGCCGGACGACGATAACTTCTTCCCACCTGGTGGCCGTCCCGGTGAGGCCTTCGGTGGCCCCGGTGGTGGCCAGTTTGGTCCCGGTCAAGGGGGCTTCGGAGGAATGGGGAGGTCGAGCTGGTAGCGGAGGAGGCTCTCTGTGGGCTTGACATACAAGAAGCTTTTGCACAGGAGCTTTTTTACGTGTTGAACTCTCCTTTCTGTTCCTATTCTTCTCTCCACTTTTTTCTCTCCGCAACGTCTATCTTCTTCGTCGCTGTTTTTCTTTTTTTTTCTTTGGACCGGACCGGTGCACACTGCGATCGCTCCTGCGGACCCAATCCCCAGCTTAAACCTGCTTCTGATACAGGTCACACGATTTCTTCACTCTTTTTTTTTGTTTCAGCGAACGTTTCGAGGTCTTTTTTTCTGTGGTTGTTGCTGTTCTAGAACGATTTGATGATCCCGAAAAGCTTCCCTCACACAAAAAGATGGACCTCCATTTCTTCAGCCGGAAAATGGAAGAAAAAAAAGTGTGTGTTTTGCATGTTTTTTTTTTTTTTTTTGTCTCTATTCCGCTGCTTCCATTCAAGTACAGCGCTGCTTTTCCATGGTAAACATACGCTAAAGAAAGATTTTTGTTTTCTCGCGAAGAACAACAAAAAAAAAAGCCATTGCAAATGCTGGTTTATTGTATTGTTATTAATTCTTATTTAAAAATGCATTGCACCTCATGGCTGACAATTCAACCTCGGCGTCTTGATATGATGTGTGATGGTCTAGCTGGTTGCATTTTCCTGCTGTATAGACTAAACCTGGTAGATGAAGAGCTGCATCAGTCTGCGTGCTCTTTGTCGCGGGCTTGTTGTGCATGCTGCTTCTTACGCGCACTTCATCAGGCAACGCTAACTTTGAAAATAGAGAGGTGCTTCCCTTTTGTGTGCTGCATCAACGCTACTTCCTACTCTTTCTCTCTGTTCATCACCTCTTTCTCTCTTTAACTCAAAAAAAAAAAAACACGGCTATGCTTGACTGTACTACGAAATCTTATTCCAATCGTTTGTCAAGGGAGTGGAGATCAAGGAGGTGTATATCTATTTCATGCTGTTTGAGGAGCACGGCGGCGTAAGCTAACCACCCTTTCCTCTCTTCGCATAGAAGCACAAAACGCGCCAACGCCAACGCCGGAAAAAAAAAACCCAGAAGTTTTTTGGTTTCACCTTTAGGCGGAGATAGCGAACAACCTTTCAGGTGATCGCTCTCAGAATCCGTGTTTTATTTTTCAATTCTTATTGTACCGCCTTTAAAACAAAAAGAAAAACTTCAAAGTAGTCGTCATGGTGTCTTACCTGGAAGGACAGGTGACCAAGGATGGCCGCAAGCGCGCTCCTCGGCATCTCTTCGGTGCCAACTACCGTAAGCCCTTCCCGTGGGTTCGCGTGGGCCTCGGCCTGGTCGTGATGGCTGGTGCGGTGGACATGGCCTACCGCCGCATGACCTACATCTCCCCCAACGAGCAGTTTATTCGCAAGATCATCATTCGCCCCTACGGCGTGATGGGCACGCAGATGACGCTGCAAGGCACCTTGCGCCAGGAGGGTCCGAAGCCGGACGAGACGATGGTGATCACAGACCCGTGCGACCTCATGCAAGTCTTCACCTCCGCCGCCAAGGCTACTGGTACGTCCGGCGCAATCTACAAGTGGATCGGCCTCACCAAGGACTTCCCCAACGACGTCGTCATGGCCATGGCCAAGGTGTGTGACGCGAAGCTGCACCGGTACGGTGCGGATGGCAAGGGCGACGGCGAGAAGCACGTCATCCACGTCTCGGCGCCGGACTTTCGCGAGGGCATTTGGTCTGAGCGTGAGGCCGCCATTGAGCTCTCGCGTGCGTACCGCAACCTTCTGCACGAGTTTGTGGCGAGCGAGTGCGACACGTTGCGCATGGTGCCGCTCTCGGACGGCGTCCAAGCTGGTCCGCTGTACAACCAGCTGCCCGCTATCACCCACTCAGCGCTGCTCATGGCGTTTGAGCAACTGCACATCTTCGATAGGGAGTATGTGCTGCGCGAGAAGAAGAATATGGAGCTGTGCGTGTTCATGAACAGAGAGTGGGACATGTTCAACAATGCCTTTGAAACCCTTCCTGTGGGGCCCGGCCGTTAGTCGAAGGAAGCGAGGAAAAAGAGGGGCTGGAAGAAAAAGAAGAAAAGAGAAGGCAAGCCAGTCCTGTTGATCCTCATAAGAAGATGGAGATCTGAGATTGAATAGAAGACCAGTGAGTGAGCGTGAGAGATAGAGAGAGAGCAATGAGGACGAGCTACGTCGAGCCTGTGTTGCGACAAGACCCTGTGCATGTGTGCGGCTGTGCCTTCTATCATTGCCTTGCAGGAGCCGCTGCCCGCCTCTTTTCTTGCTTCTTCTCTCCCATTTTCTCCTTCCGTGGTGCATGTGCCCTCTAGTTTCCTATGACCGCTGAACAACAGAATGGATGTTAGTGAGTGACGAAGCGGCTGGAGAGGGACTGTCCAATATGATGAGCGCGCTGCTTAGAGCCGCTCTGCTATCTTTTTTAATTACCACCATGCTCTCGTCTCATTGGAGAGGAGACGCACGTGGTATTTTCTCATTTCAGACGAGGCCACCCTTTTAGTTTTTGGTCGCGAACGTTTTCCACTTTTGTTTCTCGGGTGTTGTTGTCCAGTGTCTTTTTTTTTTTTGGCGTGCCTTGCATAGCGTGTGTTGCTCATTGGTTACGTATTATTGCCTTTTTTTTTGGTGTAGCTCTTTTCACAATTCTGGTTTTCTCCTGTCACTTCAACCTCTCAAAGCAAAAAGATAATGCGTTTTTTCTTTTGCCTGGTTTTCTCTCACGGCAAATGCACTGCCTGCTGGACCTCGCGCGCTGTACGATGCGTTATTTTTGATAACTTCTCGACAATTATGCTTGTTGGTGAAGTCAGAAAAGCAGCGTATGACCATTTTTTTTTCTCCCCTTGACCTTTTCTTGCCAAAGGCGGGGCGAACAAAATAATTTCTGTTTCGATTGACATTGTCTCGATGGATTCGCGTCCCTAAAACTGCCTATGTCGGTGTTTTCTGTTGCAGATGCACATCTTGTTCTCCTCCTCCCTTCTACCGCTTCACTATCGAGAAGCAAACTAAGAACAACAACAGAAAAAGAGCAGGCGCTTAATTGCAGTCTAATTCACCGACACACCACCACCACCGCAATTTGGAAGCGCTTGGTGTGTGTATGTGTGTGTGTGTCTATGTAAGCCTTGTGAAACAACGCAGCTAGACAGTTCTTTCTTCGTAACAGGCCAAGAAGCCAAACAAAAAAAAAACAGAAAAAGCTGCAAAAAAGTTATTTAGAAGCTGCATATTCGAGGCTATGCTTCGTCGCCGTGTGTGCTTGCCGGTCTTCATCGTGGGTGCGGACTCTCCGCTGTCCGCTTCTACCAGTCCTGGCTCTGATGGACAGCAGCGACGCGGCATCAAAACACTCGACGTCCGTGAGTACCGCCCACTGGGCACCCCCATCGAGTTTCGCTTTTACCAGCGCTATGCCAACCACCCCAACCGGCAGTCTGGCATTCAGTTCCTGACGCACTACAGCACCCACCAGCGCTTCCGCGTCAACAAGGATTTTATTGACTACATGCACTGGGGCAAGGAGCAGGGACAGGCGCGTCTCCCGCACCGACACCAGCGCGTTGCCTTCGATTTCGATGACACGCTGCAGCCCACAAAGGCGGAGGGCGACACAAGTGCGTGGTTTGCCGGTCAAGACCCGACACTAGGAAGCGACCCTGACATCTCCGCCGAGTTCGATCCGAACAAGAAGGTGTTCTCGCACCCAGAGCATTGGAATAAAATGTTCTCCAAGCGCCGCCCTGGCGAGGGAGACATCAAGTTGAATGTGCTGCCGTCGAACAGCCTGCTCGGTCCCATGGTGACGCACACCGACACGCAGGACACGGCCTATTTCAAGATGGAGACGCGTGGGCCGACGCACGGCCGCGTGCCCGGCATCAACGCCCCTTTCAAAGGCGAGCGCGATCGCCGGATGATGCAGGCGATGTCCACCCCGCTGAACCACCGCCACACCCTCACCGGCAACGATGGCCGCTTCTCCAAAACGATCTTCTTGAATGATCCGAAGCGGCACCAAGTCCTCTCCGCAGTCTTTGCGCGGGACCTCAACAAAGAGCTGGACAAGGCCACCAACGCTTTGTATTCTAAACTGACGGTGCTGACGTCTGCACAGTCTGGACAGACGGAGTACTTCTGTGGCGGGGCGGATATGGAGGCGGTGGGTTTCGACCTCGCCATGGCGAACCTGCTGCGCAGTCAGGCCGCCGAGCTATCGAAGTCCGAAACATCGGGTGCGAAGAAGACCGAGGTGAAGGTGCTGGAGCTGCTGCGCGACGCGGACCGCTACGAGGAGCGCGCCGACAGCGTCCTGCGTGAGAACGCCGCGGTGATCTGGCGCGCCTACACCAGCCAGCGGCCGCTCATGACCTTAGTGAACGGCAAGTGTCGCGGCACCGGCTGTGGGCTGGCCCTCGCTGCCAAGTACGCCGGGCTGCAGGATGCCAGCGAATTTGTGGTGGATGGGCCCAACTGCGGCCTCACACCCTACAGCGGCATGACGCGGCTGCTCGCGCGACCAGAGACCTCGCTGAAGTATCCTGGCTTGGCCGAGTTCGTGCTGCTGACGGGCACCTCCCTCTTCGCCGGGGACGCGCTGCGGCTTGGCTGGTCGGACCTCTTCACCACGCTGCCCGACATGACCTACCACATCAAGGAGTGGTTCGACAGCACGGAACACATGCACAACGACGCCGTGGCCTGGCAGCTGGGCCACCTCTTGGAAAAGTGCTTTCAAATGAAGGACGACGCGCACGCCACGGCGATGGAGCGTGCTGCCATGACACCGATTCGCGCGCAGTGGGTGGAGGACGCCTTTGCGGATCAGCCCTCCGTCGAGGGAATCGTCGAGTCGCTCACCGCGATGGAGAAGCTGCCCTACACGGACCGCCACAACACTTGCGATCCTTCGTACGCCACCCCGTACACCCTGTCCAGCGTGGCGGAGGGCGTGCGCAAGCTGGAGGAGTCGCGCCTGCGCTACACCCTCTCGCCGTGGGATGTGACGCCGCCTGAGGAAGAGGTCGCCGTCCGTCAAGCTGCCGATGTGTTTACCTCCTACGTGCTAGAGCGCCGAGGCGACTTGAACATTGTGGCGCACCGCGACCGGCAGAAGGCGAAGGCCTGGCGAGAGCAGCGCGAGCGCGAGTACGCGGCCTACAGTAACCTGCGCCGTGCCCCACACCGGCGCCACGTGTACGCCAAGCTGGAGGGGTGCGAGGGCACCTTGGTGGACTTTGACTTCACCGTCGACCCCGTTGGCGATGCGGCGGCGGCGCAGAAGGCGGCAATGGCGACAACGACAAGCGGCATGGAAGTTGAGGAGCAGCGCACGGCTTCGCTAGACCGCCTGAAGGCGGCTGTGCGAAGTGCGCTGCGGATGCCGGCGGATCGCGACATCGAGCTGTGCTGGTACCTGCCCACCCTCGACACCTGCCCCGTGTTCAACGACGACGAGCTGGTCGACGTGTTGCACAGCGACCCTGCCCTGGAGGACCCGAGTGCGCAGTTGCGATACCCGCCCGTCTACTTCCTTGTAAAGCGCAACACACTCTACCTCTCTGAGTGGGCCTTTGCAGTCAAGCACCAGCTGCTTCTCCAGTCCCCCTACGCCCTGAAGGCGACGCTGCAGCTTCTCAAAGAGGTGCGCGGCAACGGGTCCGCGGAGGCCGTGCGCTCGCTCGCAGACACCCTCGCCCTGGAGTACCGCTACGTTACCCGTCTGCTGAAGCGCGACGACTTCCGCAACGTTGGCCAGCACGTCGACAAGTCCGCGGAGGAGTGGGGGACGATTAAGGAGGACCGCGCACGCAACGTGCACCAGGCCTACCTGCCGACGCGTCCGCTGCCGGACTACGAGGCCGTATTTGAGCGCGACGTCGAGCTGGACGGGCACAAGTTCCAGCTGCGTCCCCGCTGGTCTCCGCGAACCATTGAGGAGGTGACGGCCGACTCCCTCGATGCGTTAGCGACGCCGCTGGACTTCGAGAAGGACGGTGCTGTTGAGCTGGATGTGGTGATTCAGACGAGCAAGAGCAACAGGATGGCCGGCATGATCGACGATGCCGGTGGCCTCGAGGTTGTCCCCGACCTTGGCGAGGTGAACAAGGACGGCACACGGAAGGTGGCCCCGCTGAGGGACGACGCGCGCGTGCCGACCAACGTCAACTTTTATGAGATGGCGCGGCACCCGTGGGAGGATACGGCCTCGTCGTGGCGTCGTGACGGCTTCACGGCAGGCTCGAAGGCGTACTTTGAGCAGCAGTACAAGAAGGCCGAGAAGGCCGTCTACGACGAGTCGGGCAGGGGGCAGTACAACTACTGGCCATCGAAGGATGCGACGGACAGCGTCGCCGGCGAGGACGCAAACGAGCTGCTGGAGGAGCGCTTCTTTGGCAAGCTGCGCGATGCGGAGCGCGGGGTCGAGATGTGGGCGCGGCAGCTGCGCAAGAAGGCCGTTGAGGGCAAGCTGGAGAACAAGACCGAGATTGCCACACAACAGGAGAAGATCTACGATGACGAGTACTACCGCTGGTTCATTCAGCCTGGTCACAACCCGAACCCGTCTGGTCTGCTGCGCGGACGCAAGGCAGCGGACAACGGTGGCTCGGTGGACCGGGAGCTTGAGGTGTTCCTCAACCAGCTTCTCAGCGGCGCACGCAGCACCCCTGATGCCGCCGAGAACGCCGAGTTCTTTGCCCAGTCTGCCGATGTCGTGGACACACCCGAGGACGGCACCGAGGAGTCGTAGTACGCGCCGCGTTGGATTCCGTGATCATGCTGCGTTGCCGCGTTTCAATGAAGATGCGCATGATGCTGTGCGCGTCCGTTTTCTTTTTTTTTCTGTCGTGTTCTTATTTTTCCTTTGCTTTGTTTTGTTGCTCGCTCCTTTTTGCTTGTGCATTCAGACAGCGAAGCTTTTGGCCACTCTTCACATGTTGCTTTTTTTTTTTTTAATCGCTGCATATCTCTTGCCGCCACGTTTTTCTTTGCGCTCTCTGACGTTCCTGCGAGGTTGTCATTCCTTTGGCTTCGTGTGTGTGTGTGTGTTGAGCTAGTTGAGGGTGCAACTGCACGGGCTTAGATAGTAAGAGTTCTCGTTGGCTTGCAGCGATCGACGTCTGTCCTCTTTTTTTAGGAGGTTTTGGGTTTCTGGTTGTTGTGCTGCGTGTTGATGTCCTTGCGATCTGACGCGTTTTGCGCAGTTCGCTTTCGTATCCGAGAACGCGTGCTGTGCACTTGACTTTAGGTTTTTTTCTGTTAAAAACAGCTCGAGCGAAACGAGCTCTCCTTTAACAAGCAAAAATAAAACAGAAATTCTATGACTCTCAGGTGTATTTCTTTTTTCTTTGCACCTCGCACTCACAAACAAAAAGTGTCTCCTCTTCTCTCCCCGTATCTGTGTTTGTGTGTAGCAATCTTGCGCAAATTGTTGTGAGGGCACGGAGAGAGAAAGTACAGGTTTTGCAACTACAGTCAGCTCGCATCAACATTCCTGTTTCTGACTTGGTATAGTAAACATGGAGCCTGATTGTTTAGCTTGGTCGAGCTAATATAGGCTCCAGTAAAAATAAAGAAAAGTAGCATTTCTGACGCCTCTAAAGGGTGTCGAGAAGTCAATGTGCTTACACCCCTTTTTATTACTAATTGTGCGTGAGTGGCTTTCATCAACTCTCTCACATCTACTTCAACTTTTCTCTCTTTTGGTCCCTTCATTTTTTTAAACCTGGTCTTCCTTTCTCCCTCTCAAACTCACTCATGAATGCTTTTTAAATTAATTCACAAACGTAAAACAAAAAACAAAAAACAAAACAAAACAAAATTGCCAAATTTTTACAGCGTGTGCTCTTGTAGTTCCACACATTTCAACCCCTCCACTTCGTTTCGAAGCAGTTCAAGATGGTCGCTGTTCGCGCTAAGGTTGGCTCCCGCAGCTACATCCGCCAGAAGCAGCTGGCCAAGGGCAAGAAGGTCTTCAAGATCGACTGCAGCATTCCCGCTGCCGATGGCATCTTCAGCGAGGATGTGCTCAGCGGCTTCGAGCAGTTCTTTCAGGACAACACGAAGCTGAACGGCCGCAAGGGCAAGCTGGCTGAGAAGGTCCGCCTGTCGATGAACGACAACGTGCTCACCATCACCACCACGATGGCGTACCGCAAGAAGTACTTCAAGTACCTGACGAAGAAGTTCCTGAAGAAGAAGGACCTCCGCGACTGGATCCGCATCCTCGCCAACGGCAAGGAGACGTACCAGCTGAAGTACTTCAACATCCAGGACCCGGAGGAATAAGAGAAAAAGAAAGCGGAATAGGGGATCGGAGCTCGCCGCCGCCGCCGCTGCCACTTTTTTTCTTTTAAAAGTGAGCTTGCTCTCGTCTGTCCGTTTTCGGCTCTTGCTTTGTGCAACGTCGTCGGCGCCGTCAGGCTGGAAAAGGCATGCGTGCGTGTGAGCGGAGGAGGAGCGCGGTGGAAGATACTGTTCCACCTTGCTCCTCTCATCCCATCCCTTCTGTTTTCTTAGGGTGACAAGAAACGCGCTCTTTTTTTTATTTCTTTTTTGCAATGATTTGTTCATTTCTTTAGAGTGGTGGGATGCTTTGGCGCTTGACGGTGCCTCTGCAGCCCTCACTTTCGTACCAAAAAAAACACACACAACAAGAAAGGCTACACAAAGAACGTAAGCGAAGCAGATGACGAAAGTAATGCTGCTGTTGAAGGGCTTATTATCGCTAAAACTCTCATGCGCAACGTCGCTTGCCCTCTTCGACTCTCTTTTCTCTGTTAAAAGGGTGCTCTCTCAGTGCAGGAATCTGCTTGTTAAGCGTTGATCTACCCATGTGCATCGATACGCACGCGAGGTTGAGCGATGTGGTTTCGTGTGTGCGCGTTGCTCTTAACTATCCCCTTTTTGTTTGTTTGGTGCAATGAAGAAGAGAACTTGCAAAAAATCTTCTCTTCCTCTTTGCTTGTATGTCTACAGGGGGGATTGCCAGTCAAAGCTATCTTCTCGCGCCACCCTCTTTCCTCCTAGCGTTGTTCTCCCTCTCTCTCTCCCCTCTGCTTCTTCGCACCTTTCACTTCTATATGGCCTGCCTTTTATATGCAACCATCATTGACATCTTCGCACACACGCACATGCGTACGGTACCTTCATTCCCCTTCCTTGACAAACAGAGAAATACAGCGAACGGCGAGTCTTGCTGGGCAGTGTTCTCAGTCATCCATAAGAAAAGACGACTCAAACACGAAATCAATAGTAAATTGTTGCTTAGCGCTTCTCTTGTCTTGTCTGGTTGGCGGACGGCAGAATCTGGAAACCCGAGAAAAAAAACAATACAATAGCAATGCTGCGCTCCACAACTGTTTCGCGGTACTACCGCGCCACGGCGGAGCTGGACCGCCTGCGCGGCCTGCTGCGCGGTCGGGCCCGGCTAGAAAAGAAGGTCGGACTGAAACGTATCACCTTTCTCATGCGCACTCAAACCCGCTACCGCGTGGAGCAGAAGGCGCACTGGGAGCGTGCCATTGTGCGCAAGAACGTCGACAGCGCCGCCCACGAGCATGGCAGCGGATGGCAGCACCTCCGCAACGATTTGGCTCGCCAGAATATGATGTTGCTGCCCAAGACGCAGCAGCAACTGGCGCTGTATGAGCCGCTGGCTTTCCGTGCAGTCATGGAGCTCTGTGCCTCGCGTGTGGCACCGCCGCCGCCGCCGATGACGGCGCAGGTGCCCGACGAGGCGTACGCGCCACGTGCCAAAGACGGGAAGACTTCACACCCTGCTGCTGCCCGGGAGCTGAGAGAGGGCGTTGAACGCATGTTGCGTGCTGGGCACTCGGAGAAGATGCTGCGTGAGGGACCGCGGACAGTGCAGGCGTGGGCGGATGCATGGAAGGAGTATGACGTAGGGGCTAGTTCTTCGAAGTGAAGGAAGCAAACGACTTTCCCCTTGTTCGGTAAAACGACTGTTCAACCGTTTGGCGTTTGTTGCTGTCGATGTTGTTGCTGATGGTGTTGGTTATGCGCTCTTATCATTCTCTCTGAGGATCGAGAAGACGCGAATTGTGGTTTGTGCCGTACAAACACACGTTTACACAGAGAATTAACTATGCATAAACGCAAAAGAAAAAAAAACGATTGCAGGAGCTAGGCCTACCTTTTGAGCTGCACGCTGATGCTTGAGTTCAGGCAAGGACCTTTGTTTGTGTGCAGCGCATGAAAATGCACACACGCAGAAAAAAAAACCCCGATTGTTGCTTTAAAACCTAGCACTGTTGTGATGTATTGCCTGCTGTTCAGTGAAATTGTTTCTTCCCCTCCACCCTCTCGCTGGAAATACTCTCAAGGCGTTTTCTTCTTCCCCGTATAGGACTCTCAAGTGGGAAATTTATCGCCCTCTCCCATTTTGTGTTTGGGCTCCTCGAGCAGCGTAAAAGTAAATGTTTTGTCACGCGCTGGCAAACCGAAAGTGTCGCGCTGATTCCCGCGCTCTTGTTCTGCTACTCATAAATAATTTACTTTCTCTTTGTCTCTCTCTCCTCTTTTCTTTTTCGGGTGTGTGTGAGTGTTGCGAACCACATGCGCGCTACTGTCACTACAGCTGACTGTACGAACGAAACGTAGAGTTGATTGAAGCACCCCCTGCTTGCCGTTGCACGCCAGGACATCAAAAAGCCACAAATATTGTTGTTATTCAGGACACGGGTACCGAAGGAGTTCCGAAGCGAACGTCCAAGCAATGTCACTTCTTTCTTCTCAAGGGGCAGCTCCCCTCCTCAGCCTCTCCGTCTACTGCCCTCTGCTGTGCCAAGACAAGGAGGAGAGGGCACAAGACAACATCCTCTTCTTTCACCCCGCACACACAGAGCCCAATCGTCAGATGAATCACGTGGGCTTCTGCATCGCGATGAGTTCACTCGCACCGCGCTTCGGTGTGCAACACAGCACCCGGCAAACAATTCGAAAGCAGCGCAGCAGCATCTGCCTGTATAGTCCCATCGACGACCTCTGGGCAAGCGCGCACGTGCGCGGCGGCTACGGTGGGGCGGAGGCGGCGCACCAACTGCTGCGCCTCAGCTTTGCGCTTTTTGAGCTGCTCTACGGACGCACGGTACTGCGTCAGCTCAGCACAATGCCAAACGAAAGCGACGATACCAATGCTGCCTCGGACGCGTCATCGACAACGCTGTCAACAACTACCCGTACCTTTGCGGATGCACAAGCGGTGCTGCAATCCTTTTTCTCAAAGTGCGCCGCCTTTATTTTTGAAGTACTGGCTGCCCAGCAGAGGGTGCTTGGTGGCACCGCGTCCGCAGCAGCGGTGCCGCTTCGCCCATCGCCGTCGATGACGGCCACACAATGGGCCCAGTACCTCTGCGCCGAGGCCAGCATGGGATTTCCTTTGCACTACGTAAACGAGCATGAGCTGCCCCGTCGGCAGCTAGGTGAAGTAGAAGACGTTGTGCAGCGTGTTCTGTGGCCTCGCGCCTGGGCTCAGGTCGATGCCCTTCACTCTCCAGAGGAGCTTCCTCGCTACTGCGTGTTCTGCCTGCCTTCCTTGTACGTGTTAGCGGCTGACGGTCGCCTGACGTGCAGGGAACTGCAGGCGATCAAGTACTACCTGGTGTTGTACGCCCCGATCACCAGCTCCTCTTTCGTGTGCCATCTGCCCAGCGACGACGGCCCCTGCGATGTGGCGGTGTGGCAGGAAGGGAATGTACTCGTGGTGCTGCTGGAGGCGCAAGAGTACACACCAGCATCGTCACCCGGTACACGGAGAGACGACGCCACCGCCTCAGCTTCTCCTCCGCTGCCGTCATCCACCTCCACATCTCTTTTGCAATGCGCCTGCTCGATTGGTCTCGAGATCCGCCAACTGCTTATGCGGACTGCGGCTGGGCTCACTACACCGGTGGAGCGTGATGCGTATTGGATCTCCACCGGCAATCCTACTCGGCACGAGGCACAGTACTGCACGACCCCGCTGACAAATCTGCTCGTCTCGCTGGCGAATCCGCCGATCCTTCGAATTCAACTAGTGGGCGATGGTGTGGTGGACGGCACATCGCTGATGAAGGTGTGGCCCGGACTTGTCGAGCGCATTTGCGCCATCGTGTCCTCGGCAAGGCTGAACATTGCAGCGTCGCCGTCCAACGATGCGGCGTGGGAGAGCTGGACACGATGGGGCGGCATCTGGATTTATCTACGCTATGCCGGCCCAACTGTAACGGTGCTGGCGTGGCGGTCGCCGGTCAACATGCGACAGCTTTTTCACGACGCAAAGCGCGCGCTTCTGTTGCACTCATAAGGCATGCCTGACTCAGTGATTGTATCTATTGCTCTCTTTTTTTTCACCTTTTCGTTTTCTCTGGTATCGTTTCTTCCCTGCTTCCTCCTTCTCTGTCTTGTTCTCCCTCGATATTTGTCTTTATCAAATGTCCTGATTCTCTCTCTTATGGCCATAAAAGATGAAGTATAACAAGCTGCCTCGATGGCGCCTGCGTGCACGCCAACAACAACAAGGACAATATCACCTTGCTGATATTAATAATGGCAATAATAGTAAAACAAAGGATACTCGTGGCGCAATGCGCTTTCTTTCGCGTGTATTTGTGTAAGGTGGGCGAGAGAAAGGTTGCCGTTTAAACGCAGCTCCCTTCTCTCTCTCTCTTTCTCTAAAGCGTAGATGTGTCTTGCTTCTCATCAAGGTACCTCACGCACGTCTCCTTTTTGTGTTGCTTTTGTTGTGCTGCCTCCGTGCCGGCTGCAGTTGTAACGAATCTTTTCTCCTACGCCTCCTGCTGTTTCCTCGAACATTGCCTGCTCCTGTTCTCCATTTTCTTAACTGCGCTTCCGCAACATCTTCGTCATCAACGTTCGTGCTGCACAGTGCAACGCACTTATCGTTCTCTTTTTTCATTTTTTCACTCTTCGCTACTTGCTTCCTTTGATCGACTGTGCGGGGCTACCTGCTGGTCCTCTTTGTTTTCTCGTAGGTGCTCGCGGGTACGTACGCGACTGTGTCGCCGTACTCTTTCTCTAACTTTCCCCTACACCTGCCCCTCGTTCTCCGCTCATTCAGTCTCTCTCATTTAATTAAAAGAGGGTATTTGACTTCCATTTCTAAAATTCACCTCGGGTTGACAGAGAAAATAAAGATTTAAAAATGTTATCTAACAACGCCACTCCGCCGCGTGAGGGAGCCGCGCCGTCGCACGAGCTTGATCCTGTGCCGTTGACCAGCACGGAGATGCGCAACTTCACCGATGCCCCGCGCGCACCACGCAATGCGCGGGCTGCGGATGTGGTGGTTGAGGGTGGCGGCAACAACGATGATGCCTCCGTCAACGCACCGGCCCACCCTGACGGAGACGCCACGGTGAACGTGTCTTCCGCCAACGCCGACGACCCCTTCGACGTGCGCACGCGCCCGCAACGGCGTCGCACGATGGGTGAGGTGTACCCCATCATGAAGAACACCATCTACTCAGACGACGAGTGCGAGGAGGAGGTCGCGCTGACCGCCTGGGACTGCGGAGCCCACTTTATCCGCTACGTCAACGGACTCTTTCAGTACCTCGTGCGCAACCCCAAGGTGATGGGGCTCATCTTCACCACCCTCATTTTGCTGCTGTTCTTCAAGTACTCGCAGCAGCAGGTCGTCAAGGTCGTCAACGCCGCGGTGAAGGCCCATCCGGGCCTGGAGCCAACCGACACTCTTCGCAGCGCCGTCGTCACCTTCACAGACGAGCTTCGTGCGCTGGAGAGGGTGGCGCAGACGCTGGGGTGGGCCTACCAGCGTGACAGCGTCGTCGGCTATGACATCAACACCGCCATCAGCACCACTTTTTTTGCCTTGGTGAACAGCTTCCAAACCACCTTCTCGTCAAACATCAAGACCTATGTCGTCTACGCACTGCCGAATGCGGCGTCCACGACGGTAACGGACGTCCTGTCAGCGCATTGGGGCCAGATCGGCTGTGCGACAGAAAGCAGCAAGAACCCCATGTGCTACTACATCACCTCAGGCAGCGTAGCACGTGAGTGGGTGGTCTCCTCCGGCGACTCGGATATGCCGGCTGACGACGAGGGCAATGAGACAGCGGAGGGCGTTTACGTGGAGGAGCGCATGCCAGAGCTGCTGTCGGTGGTGGCCACGGCGACCAAGGGCAGCACACTGGCTTCGACTGGCGTGTGGACCCGCCCCTCCCTCACCCAGCGCATCTTCTCCGACGCGAGCGTGCGCACCATCAGCTATCTCATCCCAATCACCTTCAACGCCGAGGGCCAGGCCACCGCGCTGGCCGGCGTGGACGTAAGCGTGCAGGTGCTGATGGACATCGTAAACGTGTCCTCGACGCCGAATATCGAAATGGTCGTCGTTGACAATCGCTACAACGCCGATCAAGGCGGCCAGTTTGTCTATGACACCTTTAACGAAAGTCTCTTCTGGCCAACGCCCTACGGTGTGCTGAACACCCCTGTCAGCCGCGTCAACGCACTCGCGGAGCCGATCTACCGCAACAACGGGAATACGCTGGCCGCCAACGCGTCCTTTTTCCAAAACGGTCTCATCTATCAGTCTCTCACCATGATGGACCACTGGACCCTCATCGCCAGCTCGCCGCTGGCGCTGTCTGTGGCGGAGGTGGTTGCCTCTCTCGGTTCCATCGTGAAGGAGACGCAGAGCATCTCCGAAACGGCGTCGAGTCTGTACCAAAACTGCGAGGTGGCCGCCAATACCCAGGCAGATAGCATGCCCGTCGCGGCCTTTGCGCAGATCGAACACGCCTTCGGCACGCAGCTCCACTCGCTGTACGTCTCCTACACCCTCAGCGGCATTGCTCAGCAGAGTAGCAGTAGTAGCAGCAGCAGCAGCAGTAGCACAAGCAGCAGCAGCTCGTCAGAGGCGACCGGGCAATCCTCCAGCAATACAACGTCGGCGGGTGACCCGGCCACATCTACCACATCCTCGACCTCTTCCAGCACCACCACCAGCACCACCTCGTCATCGACAACGACGGCGACAGAGGCGTCAACCTCCACCGCCACCAACCCGGAGGCGCCCAGCGAAGACGCCACCACATCCGCAGCAAGTCCCACGGAGACGGGCGGTGATTTGGCCGCGTTGCGGGCGCTGGCTGCCAGTGCCAATGATGCCGTCAACACCGCGTTGGCCTCCTCGTCCACCTCTGCCGCAGCGTCACGGAAGTGGGGTGTGTGCGGCTGCACCTTCTCCTCGTCCTCCAGCGAAACCACCTGCTTCTACACGGACTCCAATCAGCAAGAGACGATCTTCCAAGGCTCTGTGCTCTCCGAGTCTCCTGCCAATGCAACGCGGACGCAGGACTACGCCTTGTCGCGACGCTACAACTTCACGGAGGAGTACATTGACAACTCCAATGTCACGGAAGGCTTCTGGACTGTGCCGTATGCCAGCCACGACACCGTCACGGGCGAAACCTTCGTCGCGGTGAGCTACGTCCACCCTAGCACACACGACAGCACCGGCATCGTAAGTCGCGCGTCTGTTGTGGACACCACCGCGCATTGGATCATGCAGTCGCTCAAAGCCAACCAACACAACGGCACCACAGGCCTCTACCTCATCGACCGCCGCGACGCCGGCATCTTCATCGCCTCTAGCACGCAGGCAGCCGCCGTCACGGGGGTGTACCCGGCGCTGAGCACGCCCTACCCCGAATTCAACAAAATCGCGGAGGCGGTGTACACCATGTCGGGGAACTCGTGGGGGACTTCTCTCTCCTTTCACCAGGATGGGATGTTGGTGAATTACCAAGTTGTGTTGGGGCAGTGGGGCGTAATTGAGGTGATGCCTGGCGAAACGGCGTTGCAGCGCTACTTGCCAACGCCTGCCGTGGATGGTGCGACCGATGCCATTCGCCTCCTCCCACTTGGCCAGACGGTGGAGCTATTTCTGTATGTCAGTGGCATTTTGCTCTTGTACTTTCTGAACCTGCTTATTCTTGGCTGCAGCAAGCTCGGGGAGAAGTAAGCATGTCTCGAGCTGTTTCTCTTTGTTTTTCTTTTTTTTTCTTTTTTTTTCATCTCCTCTCTTTTCACCAATCGATTTTACAATAGATCGAATGAGATATCGCTCGATTGTCAGGGCAACTTTTTCCGTTGGCGGGTTTTTTTTTGTTTTTATTCAGTGTTTCTATCTTTCGTTTACCTGTTTTGCTGTGACCTTTTTCTTTTTGTTGTGACTCTTGGAAGTGCCGTTGCCAGAAAATGCCCCTGATACCGTTTTTTTTTTTTTACCCCTTTGCGTTTAATACCTTTATTGCGTACTTCGTTAGCGGAAGTACAAAACCGATACACGTGGAGGGCCACACGTAGGCGTATAAAAACACAAAAAAGATACATATATATATATACCTCGAAACGTTAGTGGTAACACGCCTGGTCTTTTCTCTCTCTCTTCATCTTTGCTCTTGTGTTTTCTTCATGCGGGCAGATTGCGCATGATCGCTGTCAAGAAGGCAGCAGGTACTCGGTCTCGCACTCGCTGGCAAACGAGGCAGAAAGAAAAGAAATTGAAAGCAGTCCTGTTTTTTTTCTCTCCTTCTGCTCTTGCATGCACAGTGGTGTCACAAGCTGTTGAAAGCCACTGGTCTCACAGAACGCCTCAAGTAGAATGCCGTCTCTTCTTGCCTCCGAGCCTCCACCCACTGCTTCTTCACTTCAACACACTTCTTTCCTTTCCTTCTCGCTTTCGGTACACAAACAATGGTATTGAACCTACTCATAGTCAAGAAACAAGAGGTAGCGGAGAGAGCACTCAAGCAGAAGGACAGAGGAACAAGTACAGAACATCAAGGGTACCAATACCCCAAGAGGCGTGGTGTGCTGTTTAATCGATCATAGTTGGTGCGTGAAAAAGTACAAAGACATTGGGACCTGAAGGGGGAAAAAAAAGGGATCACCATATTCATCACCTACATTATCAGCAGCAACAACAACAACAAAGAGAAAATCTGCAAAAAAAAAAAAAACATGGACAGTCTTTTCTTTATTGGCAAGGCGCAGTTCCACCAGCTCGCCACGCATGTCTCTCTCTATCACGAGGACATGTCAAGTGGCTTCAAGGCGCTCAGCACGGACGCCCTCACCGCGGTCGGGCTCAAGCCGCACAGATTCACTTTTTGGAATGTGCCCATGATGAGCGGGTACTTGGGGAAGACCGTCCCGCTGGACATCCATGGCGGCTACGTCTTGATCGATGAGGAGAAAGCCATGTCCATGGCGACGAGTTACGGCATGCTTCGGTATGCCTTGCTCACGAGCGCGGTGCGCGCCAAGGAGGGAGGCCGCTGGCGGTACGACTTCATGACGATGAACACCACCCTTGCCATTGGCGCGGCGACCGGGTTTGCCTTTCTCTCCTTTGGCCGCAAGCGGTTCAACTGGATGCGGCGCCACCCCATCGGCTGCATCGCCGTGAGCTTTCTCACAGGTCTTCTCACCACCGTTGTTGCACGTCAGGGCATCAAGGGACTTGGTCTTGGCATCGTGCAGGCACAAAACAGCCACAAGAAGGCGCTAAACCAGCTGCATTGTGTGGACTGCCTGGAGGACGTGAACACGTACACGCTGCACCAAGTAGACGAGTTGAGGGCGCAGCAGCTTCCACAGCAGCCCGGCATGCCGCCCCCGCCTGAGGAGCACGTACAACGCTTCAAGAAGAATATTGAGATGCAGTGCAGGCTGCTACAAACTGACATGGACGAGGTGCGCATCATTCGCAAGTGGGCGGCCGGATCGCTCTGTGACGTTCACCTGCACCTGCGCGAGGATCCGCAGGGGTATAAGGAGCCGCACGGTCTCGTGCTGCTCGCCGCAGATCGCGTGAGTGCCGCGTCGCGGCCACCGTTGAAGCCCGAATCTCCGCCAAACGACAAGAAGACGGCAAAGAAGTGACGCATTTCTCTGCTCGTATTTTCTGACCCTTTCGCAAGAGCACCACTGCGTCGCTGGTTGGTTTATTCTTGTTCTATCTGAAGCTGGTCTTTCACATCTTTCTGTTAAGAGACTGTTTTTGCAGTCTCTCACGTTCCATCAAAGGAAGAATAAAAAAAGGAATAGCAATGTCGCAGTCTTGCAAGGGTTGTGGCATGTGTGTTGCATTCGGCATTGTTGTCGTTGTAAAAGCCCCCTTGAGACCCTGACAAGCGTACATGCAAAACAGCTTGCCCTGGTTGCGGTCGGCGTGCGCTGTGCCACGAACACAAACAGGAAATATAGAAACTAAAAGGCTGCAATTTATTGACGCCAAAGGTATTTTTATTTTTATCTGTCTGTGTGCTCGTGCTTGTATTCATGAACAGAGATAGGCAAATACACCTAAATTGCGAAAAGGAAAGAAATTAAATATTGAATGGTATTCAAAAGCCATTGCTTTCTTTTTTTTTTCTTTTCGTAACCACTATTCTCACATCTTTCTCATCCTACTGTAATATTATTATTATAATTTATCGTGCTTTTCCTCCACTTCCGTTTTCCTTTCTTCCTCTCGCGCACTAAAGCGCATTGCCACTCTCTCCGCCGTCCTGCGCGTTCGAGCAGAGAACCGTTGCTCTTCCAAAAAAGGACTTCCTGGAAAGTTCTGCTCCGTTCTCTTCCCATCTCACCTGCACTGAAGTTCTCTGTGGCATGAAGTCCGCCTACGATATCATTGTAATTGGCGCAGGGGCTGCGGGGTGCGCGGCGGCTCGCGCGTGTGCGCTGCGCCACTCAGGGGCCTCCGTCGCTCTGATCGAGCAGGGCACACACGCCCCTATGTCTCCGGTGATGCGCGTGCCTGCGATGCAGCCCTTCATCTCCACTGCACGCAAAGCCAAACCCTTCCAACAGACCTTTTCTGGCGTGTCGGAGAGCAACCTGGCTGGCCGCTCGCTCACCTACACAGTGGGCCGCGGTCTTGGTGGGAGCACTCTGTGCAACGACATGACGTACATGCGTGGCACTCGACAGGACTTTGAGCAGTGGAGAGATCCGGCGTGGAGCTACGACGCCCTCCTGCCCCTTTTCAAGAGTCTGGAGAACAACACCCGCGGCACCTCCACCGTGCATGGCGAGGACGGCCCGCTGCCCATCTCCGATGTCCAGCGCAGCAACATCGACGCCAGCATGAACGTGCGTTTCTTTGAGGCGTGCGAGGCGGCTGGTGTGCCGGCCACCGACGACTTCAACGCCGGCAGCACGGACGGCTTTTCAGCCATGCAAAACTACATTTATCGCGGCGCCCGGGTGGAGGTGTTCGATGCCCTCATCGAGGAATCGAAACACCGCACGCGTGGGCTGGAGCTCTTGACGGAGACGGCGGCGCAGAAGGTGCGTTGCACGGGTGGGCGAGTGACCGGGGTGGAGGTGTTGCAGAAAGGGACGGCCAGGGAGCTGAGTGCCTCGCACGTTGTGGTCTGTGCCGGCGCCCTGCGCAGTCCCCTGCTGCTCCAGCGCAGCGGCATCGGTGCGGAAGGCTCCGTGGTCGACCTCCCGGTGGTGGGCCAAAACTTAATCTCAAGCAGCAGCGTTGACCTCATCTTTCGTGTGGGCAACGCCGCGGAAGTGTACAGCAAGTCGGTCAGCTGGCGCAACTTGTCTTACCTGTGCAAGCAGTGGAGGGAGTACACGGAGGATCGCACCGGCATCTTTACCTCGTTTGTGGAAGGCGCCGCGTACGTGCGCTCGCAGCCGCAGCGCGATCACCCCGACCTGTCCCTGCAGTTCTTCCGCACGCCGCAGATGGGCGTGGCGCACGGTGCGCAGTGCTGGCCAATGGACGGCTTCGCGATGCGCGTGACGCACCACTACCCCTCCAGCCGCGGAGAGATCCGCTACGACACAACGCGACTCGACGGCGCGGTCGTGCTGCGCAGTGGTCTTCTCTCAACCAAGGAGGACGTGTTGGCCATGGACGAAGGCATTCAGTGGGTCGGCTTACTGACGTCGCGCGATGGCACGTTGCGCTCCGTTTACCACGTAGACGAGCGGGAGGAGAACGTGAACCCTTTTTGGTCCTACAATGCAGCCCTTCACGTCCCCCGCACGGGGCTAGCGACACAGCGCGACACGGCTGCGTTTCTCGCAGAATCGGTGCAGAGTGGCGGGGACGTCTTCGGGACCTGCGCGATGCATTCTGTCGTGGACGGTGAGCTGCGTGTGAAGGGCGTGCAGGGGCTTTATGTGGCAGACAGCAGCGTTGTGCCGACGCCAACGGTGGCAAACAGCGCGACCGTGGGTAGCGTCATCGGCACACGAGTTGCCTCGTTTATCGAGAGCTAGTTAGTGCTCTGTTTTTGTTTTGTGTGCAGCTTTTTTTGGTATATACTTTTGAATCTGCGTATTCTCTATTGTTGCTTGTCCGTTTGTATTGCAATTTTACTACCGGACACGTACGCGCACCAGCTCTGGGAGCTATCTCATTACATTACTGAAAGATAAAAAAAAAAAGAAGATGGTGTCAAGATAGAAGTCTTTATCTAAACCAATCATGGTGGAAAACCAATCTGCGTAAAGCGCCTTGTTATAACATATAGAGAAGTAGAATTACACATTCTAGGAAGTGACTCTACGCTGAAAGTATCGAAAGGAAACACGTCCAAGTCCGGCTGCTGTGTTGCGTTCTGAAAGTCAAGTTGAAACTGCGCAATGGTCGGTATCGTATTTTTCGTTTCTCACCACTTTTTCTCTCTGTGTTCTTATCAACAACTCATCACACAAATTTACACCCTGAATAACCACATTTACGAATAATAACGTTTGTTTTTGTTTTTTATTGCACTGTGTATTCTTGTCCCATTCCCTGCTGCTCTCCTGCAAAAAAAAGCAACGACCCTGCTGAAAAAAAAAAACAGTCTTCACTGCAGAGTGGCAGGAAAGGAAATATCTGGCAACAACAACAAAAAAACAACAACACAAGAGGGACCACAGAAAGTAAAGCTGCCTTCTCAAAAGTGTTGGACAGACTCTAGCTTCTTAAGCTCTTTGGGTTTTTTTTTTAAACAATTCCTTCAATATCTGTTGTTAATTATTACCGTTGCACACCATCTCCACATATACATACATAGATTCACGTCAAGCACACACACGAACACTCGGACGAGTGCCATAGACTCTGTAAACTTACGCATTCGCTTTTCTTTCTTTCACAAAAAAGGGGGAAAACTGACCTGTGCCTTCTTCAAGACGAAGAGTTATTGCTTTGTACCACTAAAAGCAGCGAGTACCGTTCCCTTGTTATTTCTTGCTTTCCATTAGATCACTTTATAGACATATATATATTCGGAAAACTCTTTATTTCTTTTTTTCGTTGTTGTTGTTGCTGTTCAGTAGCAACCCGTGGCGTCACACTCACTAACACACACACACACACCAAATAAACCATTCGGGTGTCTCATCTCTTGCTTTGCTCTGAAGGAAAGGGGAAACAACCAAGACAGAGACATCAAACCCAGCAATTAGTTATGGCGTCTTACGCGGAGCTGCTGCAAACATGTGCGGAGTTCCAAGAAAACTTCGCCGCCCTCACCGGCAAGTACAACGCGTTGGCGCTTGAGGTGAAGAACGTGAAGGCTGTCTGTGAGCGTCGGCAACAGCAGCTGGCAGAGGCCGCCGCGCGTGAGGAGAAGCAGCAGGAAGAGCTAGTGAAGGCAAAAAGAGAGGCGGAGGAGGCCAACGAGTTTCGTGAGCGCTACCGCGCCGCCTCCATTACAATCGAGCACCTTAAAGCCCAAGTCACCAGCGCTCGCCAGGGCACCTCCGACGCGCTCCTGGAGCACAGTCAAGAGGTGGAGCAGCTGAAGCAGCAGTTGGCAGACATGGTGAAGCGGGTGGAAACAGCGGCCGACGGGCAGCGGCTGCGAGAGTCACAGAGGCAGGTGTTGGAGCTCGAAGAGCGCTGCGCCGCCGTCAACGCGCAGGTGCTCGAGGAGCGCGAGCGGCATAGCCAGCAACTGCTGACCGCCCACAACGCCCTTCGTGAGCAACAAAGCCGCAACCTAGAGTTGGAGCAGCGATACCGGGCCATGGAGTCGGAGGTGACGGAGATGCGGGCGGCAGTGCGGCGGTCGGCAGAGTTGCAGAGTGAGGCTGCACTGCTGAAGGAGCGCTACGTGACGGCCGCGTCCGTGGCGCAGCACCAAGCAGAGGAGCTGCGCGCGGAAGTGGAGGACACCCGCCGCCGCCACGCGCAGCTAAAGGCGGACCACCAGGCACAGCTCGACCAGGCGGAGCAAGAGCGTGTGGAGGAGCGCCACGCGCAGGATGAACGCGTCGCAACCCTCACAAGCGACCTAGCGGCCACGCAGGGCAGTCTCTCGGAGGAGAAGCGACGTGTGCGGAAGCTGCAAGCCAGTGTGGAGCAGCAGGTGCAGCGCGTGCGCGACGCGACAGTGACCGAGATGAGCGCGCTGCGTCGTGCGCAGACCATCTTAAAGGAGGAGAACACACGACTGCAGTGGCGTTTAGAGAAAGGAAGCAGCGATCTGCACGACAAGGAGCAGGCCTTGTCCGCGGCGCAAGAGCGCCACGATGCCCTCGCAACAAAGCTGAAGGACCTGCAACGTCAACTTGACGTGGCTGCACAACAAGAGGCGTGGCTCACCGTGGAAAAAGGCTCCTTGACGGAGCAGCTGACGGCCTCGCGGCAGCAGATCGACGAGCTTACCAAGGCGCTCGCCACCCACGACGATGTCACGCTGCAGGTGCAGCAGCTGACGGTGCGATTAGACAACGCAACGGAGGAAGCGCAGTGCAGTCGTCGCGCAGCGCTGCAATGCGAATCGAAGCTGCGCGACACCGAAGAGGCGGCGACACGGCAAGTGCGCACCCTTCGCAAAGAGCTGAAGGCCTACAAGAAGCAGTGCGCTAACGAGGCGGCCCGAGCAGACAGCCTGCGTCGCAAGCTGATGGCTGCACTGGTCGAAAAGGAATCCGATCTTTACCAGGTATCGCGTGCGACAGCTAGCCGACGCATAGCACTGCCTGATACGGATGAGCCACCAGCCACGGTGCCGGCAGCCAACGGTGCATATCCCTACGGCGGCAGCGGCTACGACGTAATTGGGATGCTGCGTAGCCAGACAGAACAAGCGGAAGCCTTGCACTCCCGTCTGGTGCAACTGGCGCGATAGCGCCGGTATCTTTGATTTCTTTCCACCGCCGCTGCTGCTGCTGCTGCTGCTGCTGCTCCCCCGGCCGAAATATAGCTCTTTTTTCCCTGTTAGACTTTACAATTTACAAAAAGCATATATGATAAGAAGTGTTGCATTCGCTTCCTTGAATTTAGTTCACCCCTCTCTGCGCTGACGTTTCTGTCATGCAATACATGAAGAGGGAACGCTAAATCCAGAGTTGTGGTCAATGTCACTGTACCCCATAAACGCGTCTTGTGCGGCTGGCTTCTTCATTGTTATCATCTTTACGTTTCTCGGTGCTTCCATGAAAGAAGAGCTGAGCTGTTTGCAGGTCTTTTTGTGACCCTGAAGTAGTTTATCTTTGCAATGGCCACGCTTGTGTTTTCTTTTGCTTTTCTAAATCTACAACAACATCAACAACAAAATAGCACAATACATCCGGGGATTTGACAATTTGTTTTTTTCCTGCTTCACAGTACGCCTTGTCTGTCTCAGTAATGTCGCACGGTGTTTCTCTCTCTCTCTCCCTCTCTCCCCCCTGACTCCTCAGGGTATGTGCGTGAGGGCGAGGAAGCGTTTCCCTCTCCCGCCGCGGTGCTCATTGGTTTCAGCTACCAGCTTGTCCCTGCGGCGCTGTTGCAGGTGTGTATGTGTGTGTGTTTTTATTCTCCTCCTTGCCACTTTCCTTCTCTATCCTTCTTGTGTTCCCCTCCTATCTTTGTTCGCGCTGTTGCTGTTGCTATTGCAAACCTCTGCACCTGTTGCGTTGTACGTGTCGCTGTCATCTCCTCGACGTGCACGCTCAATCCCACTGGTGCCTTTGCGCAAACTTCCCCTCTCTCTGCCGCTCGTTTTCCCACGTGTCACTCTTGTGCCGCCTTTTGCGCTTTTTAGTCTGTAGCCCAGCACCACTTCTGATTTATTTCTCCCCACTGTCCTTCTTTCTGAGAAGCGCAAACGAACGAATACAGAAAAAGAAAAAAACGCCGAAACCCCCGTAAAACCTTCACGCCTATCTTTCCATAATGACGGAGACCATCAAGTGGAAGAACGCGACGATCCAGGACGAGGTCGTGCCGAAGCAGAGCGAGATTAAGCTGCCCGATGACCTGGCGGAGCTTATTTATATGGCAAAGCTCGCTGAGGAGGCGGAGCGCTTTGATGAGATGCTGCTGTGCATTCGCAAGTATGTGAAGCTCAACAGCGAACTTGACACCGAGGAGCGCAACCTGCTCTCGGTGGCCTACAAGAACGTCATCACCCCGCGCCGTAACGCGTGGCGTGTGATTACGACGATTGAGAGTCGCGAGAACGCCAAGGAGAACACGGCGACGATCCCGCTGGTGGTGAACATGCGCAAGGAGTTAGAGGCGGAGCTCTCTCCGCTGTGCGACGACCTGCTGAGCCTGCTGGACACCTACCTGATCCCAGCGGCGCAGGGCGGCGAGGCGAAGGTGTTCTACCTCAAGATGAAGGGCGACTACCACCGCTACTACGCCGAGATCGACTCCGGCGATGGCCAGCGCCAGGCTGCCCTCGACGCCTACCAGAAGGCAACGGACGTCGCCAACTCCTCGCTCGCGCCGACGCACCCCATTCGCCTTGGTCTGGCGCTGAACTTCTCCGTTTTTTACTACGAGATCATGAAGGAGCATGAGAAGGGCTTCCAGCTGGCTCGCCAGGCCTACGACGAGGCCGTCACCGAGCTCGAGACGCTGGACGACGAGGCCTACCATGAGTCCAACACCATCGTGCGTCTCCTCCGCGAGAACCTCAACCTGTGGACGGACGACCAGCTGTAAGAAAACACGTAGAGAAAGAAAAAATATCCAAAAACAAGGACAGGTAAGCTAAGACATTGGAAAGAAAAGAGAGCAGCAGGTGACTAGAAAAACAGAAAAGAAAGAAAGGGGAGGGGGGGGGGGGAGAGACAAAACGCAGCAAAGAAAAAACTTTTTTTTTCTTTAGAGGCCTCTCCTCCTCCTTTTTCTATGTTTTCTGTGAAGTGTGGGCTGGATCGCGTTGTATGTCACTGGTTTCCTCGACTGTCCTCCATCCTCTCGCGTCTCACCTTTAGTGAACAAGGGTTTTTCTTTCTGTTTTTCCCCGTCGACGACATTCGCACCCCCAAACGTTCTCTGAAGCCTCCGTTGCTATTTGCGCGCGCCGATGTATAATTGCCCGAGAGAAGCATAGGTGATGGAAACTTAGGGGATAAGGCGCGCTACGGCGAGAAAAAGGAAAAATATATATTTAAAAGTGCGTTCGTGGGACCCGCACTCGTTCCACACCGTCACCTCTTGTTCTCTGCTTTCCTTTTCTATCGTCTTCATATTCTTTATTGTTATTGTTGTTGTTGTTGTTGTTGCTATTGGTCTTCGGGGCTTGGTCAGGATGGGTGTTCGTTTTCTATACAGTGCTGTACTCTTTATCGAATGCTCTTGAGTAGTTTTACTCATCTTATTCATGTTGCTTTGCTTCTGCGTGGCTGCCTCATCTTTTACTTTTTTTTTGTCTTGTGGTCAAATAATAAAAAAAAAACATTTTTCTTTTGCTTTTCTTCTTCTTAACGGACCACCTGAGCAAAAGATGTGAATGACGATGCCAAAAAGGATAGGTAATTGAGTTCTTTTCTTATTTCTTTTGCTGACAAAGCTCAGCCCCATCGCCGGCAATAGCAACAGCAACAACAATAACAACAACAACAAAAATAAAAACGTCTCAGAAGTGAAGAAGAAGAATAGCTCTAAAACTTACCTGGTATATCCGAATCCCTCTTTATTTTTTCCGACGGGAGCAGATCGTTGTCTTGTCTAGACCTTGTTTATATCTATTGTCTTTTTTTTTCGTTTGTTTTGTTTAATATGCGACGAGCAAAAAGGTGTGAAATATAAAAAAAAAACCCTCAAGATTATGTTTATAGGCCAATATGTTGCGTAACTTTGTGGTGTATACTGGTTCGTTTTGTGTGAAGTGTGGTGTTCATGGTGTGCGCGCGAGTATCGTCGCTGATGTGCGATTCTTCTTTTTTTTTTTCTTTTTTTTTCCTTTTTGATATATGTAGTGTTTTGTGTTTCTTTGGCTCCTGTATTGCAGAATTCGCAGAAAAGAAAGGGAAAGATCTAGTGAAGGTCTCGAGGCGTTGTGAAATCAAGCAGCAAGAAGAGAACAAAAAGAAAGAAAACTAAAAATAGAAATGAGAAAAAGGAACCGTTTTGTCGATCGCCTCTTCGCCAACAGTAACTACAATGTGAATTTATGAAAAGAGTTCATAAGCAGTGCTACACAAGGAAAAAAAAAAAAAGACAAACAAGCACAAAAATCAAAAACCGAAAAACGTAAGAAAACAGAATCAGAATGAAGAATATAGAGAGAACGCAATAAAAAGTTTTTTTTTAGTGAGTGGCAATGGGCGTTTCCTCTTATTCAAACGAAAAAGGTATGCTGCGAGAAAGGGAAGAGGTTTGTTTGTGTTTGTGTGTGCGGATTTCGACGGAGAGAGGTTTGCAAGGGCAGTACACCTGCACTGAAGTCCACTTTCCATCTCCGCACGTGCAAGATACTTTAACGCGCCCCTTCTGCCAAGCAGTGTCTCCCCTATTTTCTGTTTTGCCTCGTGCATGTTTTTTTTTTTTTTTTAGTTTACTCTGTTGGCCGATACCCGTTTTCTTTCCTTTCCTTTTTTTCTATTGTTTCTCCAACGTTTTCATGAAATACGCGCTCGATTCTCTTTTCTTTTCCTATCTTTTTCTTGTCACCGATATGCAAAGCAAGCCAAACGAAAACAACATTAAATGATGTTTGTTGGAACGGAAAGAAAAAATTCAGTTGTTGATGGGCAGTGTTGCAGGCCTTCTGCAAGAGCGCGTAGCGCTACGCACGCTGCAAAGAAGCGGCTGCGTTCCTGTGATGTGCACGCGTTTTCCCTTGCCTCTCGTTGAGCAAAGAGTGAGCAGGCTGGTCCTACGTTTCTCTCACACAAGCAGCTCGTCATTCATGTTAGGCTTCATACGCTGCTTCTCTTTTCCATCTGGACTTGTTGGCGAGCAGCTACTCCCCTTGCCAACAAGTCCATGCTGATCGGTGTCGCTGCGACACAAGTTCAGCAAGAAGCAACGCAACGGTCGTTGCTGCTTTCTGTGTTCTTGCCACGAGCCCCCGAGAAAGCCGGCGTGCTCCTATGCGGCTGTGTGCCTGAAAGTAGTCGCCCGTCACGGCGGCCTTGCTCGCTGTCTCTTCTACCCCGTTGCCCTTTTGCTTTTCTCCGTTCTGCCTTGTCGAATTGTTTGATCATACATATAATTCTGGGTATCGCGCCACTGTGTACCTTTGAACCTGACCGACGTATCGGCAAATTAACACAATGGCAAAGCCAACAACAACAAAAAAAAGGACATCAAGTACAATAAACAGCAGTAGCACAAAAAAAAACACACACACACACACAAACACACACACGCTTACCTCTAGATGAGTGCATCATGAGAGTGAAAGCAGCGATATCTCCTACGCGGTTTCACTTCTCCTTGCCATTACAGTACAGAGACTCATACACGCCCACACGGCTCAAAAAAAAACTATATATGTGCAGTGATTCCTTGCTACCGGTTTACTCTTCCCACTTTTCTACTCATTTGCTTTGACCACCTTCTTATAGAACGTCTCTCACACACAGAAGCATAGAAGCACCACCACATACAGACATTTTTTGTTTTTCCCGAGACGAGCACAAAGCCCACGTAGCAGTGCTGTTTGGCGCTCTTCTTAATTGCTACAGCTGACGCTAGATCTGTATCTCCATTCTCGCACTTTTCTTTTTTCTCTTTGCAACTGTGTCGCTACATTGGAAAAGAAAAAAAAGGGGGGAAAGCGCGAAAAGAAGAAAAAATCCCACGGCAGAAAAGGTTGCCCCGTGAGCGGGGATGCCAACGTGGCTGAATGTGGCGGAGAAGCCGAGTGTGGCCAAGGAGATGGCGCAAAGTCTCTCAGGTGGCAACTGCCGCACCATCGCCTCCATGTCTCGGTTCAACCCCGTCTTTGAGTTCACCTTTGAGGGCAAAACCATGCTGGTGACGTCGGTCGCGGGCCACCTCATGGAAGACCAGTTTCCGCCCCACACAAAGAGCTGGAACTCCTACCCATTCCAAGGGCTCTTCACCGCGCAAATTACCAAATACGTCCGCGGTGACTTGGCGCCGGTCAAGCGAAACCTTGAGGCGCTGGCGAGTCGGGCAGACACGCTGGTTTTGTGGCTAGATTGTGATCGAGAGGGCGAGAACATCTGCTTCGAGGTGATGCAGGTGGTGCAGAGCAAGCGGGCACGCGTGCAGGTGAAGCGTGCGCACTTCTCAGCGCTGACCTCGCGTGATCTTCTGCACGCCGTGCACAACCTGCAGGCCCCCGACAAACGCCTGTCGGACGCGGTAGAGGCACGGCAGGAGATGGACCTGCGCGTTGGGGCCGCCTTCACGCGATACCAGACCGTCAAGTTTCGCCACCTGTTTGAGGAGATACCTGGGGTGCTGAGCTTTGGGCCCTGCCAGTTTCCCACGCTGGGCTTTGTCGTGCGGCGGTACTGGCAGCAGCAGGGCTTCGTCCCCGAGGACTTCTTCACGCTGCATGTCCAGCACGGCGACGTGAAATTCCACAGCAGCCGCGGCTCCATGTTTGACCAGGTCGCAGCGACGCTGCTTTACGAGGACATGCTCGACGTGGCGGCGGAGGAGGCGCACAAGGGCCGCATCACAAGCGTCCAACAGCGACCCAGCCACCGGCGTCCTCCCGTCCCTCTCGCCACCGTTGTGATGCAGAAGCTGGCAGCAACGCACCTGCGGCTGCCCTCGGAGCGGTGCATGACACTGGCGGAGTCGCTATACCAAGAGGGCCTCATCTCCTACCCGCGCACGGAGACGGACTCCTACACCTTCCAGGCAAACGAGCTGCTGGACCTCATCCGCGTGCAGACCTCCAACACAGATGTCGCAGAGTACGCGCGTGCAATGGTGGCCGACCCGGCGACGCGCGTACGGCCCCCGCTGCGTGGCGGGCACGATGACAAGGCCCACCCACCGATTCACCCGACAAAGGCCTGGAATGCCACCCAGGACGACCGCGGGAAGCTCTACAACTTGATTGTGCGTCACTTTCTGGCGTCGTTGTCGCCCGACGCCGTGGCAGCAACCACGCGTGTGTCGGCCGAGTTTGGCGGCGAGCTCTTCACCACCGGCGGTACCACCATTGTAGAGCGGGGCTGGCTGGATATCTTTCCCTACGAGCGATGGAACAGCACGCTCATCCCAAACTACCACACCGGTGAGACCTTCGAGCCGTCGGCGGTGCAGTTGAATAAGGGCACCACCACCGCCCCGCCGCACCTCACGGAGACAAACCTCATCTCGCTGATGGACAGCAATGGCATTGGTACCGACGCCACCATAGCGCAGCACATCAAGACGGTGCTGGAGAGGGAGTACGTGAAGCGGGAGGGCCAGACGTTGGTGCCGACCCGCCTTGGGATTGCCCTGGCGTCCGCCTACGAGGCACTCGGTCTTGGCAGTCTTCTCCAGCCGCAGCTGCGGGCGCAGATGGAGCTGGCGATGGGCGACATCGCCAACGGTGGGGCCACAAAGGAGCAAGTCGTCAAGGCAGCCGTGCAGCTCTACGAGGAAATCTTCAGCCGCCTCTGTGCGAGCACCGGTGCCTTTTACGAGGAGCTGAAGCGACACCTCCGTCCTGCCGGTGCAGACGGCCGCGACGAAGGCCCAGGCGGTGGTGGTGGGGCAGCTGCAGCCACAGGGCCCGCCACCGTGGTGAAGACGGGCCTCATTGCCTGTGGCTCTTGTGGCTGTCCGATGGACTTGGTGGAGCGCCAGGCCGAGCGAGATCGCGAGGTGTGGGCGTTGCGCTGTGACAGGTGCAGCAAATCCTACCGCGTGCCAAATGGCCGCCTCAACACGCTCGAGCCGCTGACTCCGCCGCATCGTTGCCCCCTCTGCGGCTTTGCCGTCTTGCGCGTCACCAACCGCGAGAAGCACACGTCCTACACCGTCTGCCCTTACTGTTTCACCCACCCACCCGATCCCATGTCCGCGGGCGGCGGGGGCGGATTGCCGGACATGGAGGCCGCAGGCGAGTTCCGCTGTTTCCAGTGCATGGCGGACTGCCCCCTCGCCAAAGGACTTGAATCGATCGGCATCACGACGTGCATCGCGTGTCGCCACAACGAGCTTCGACTGCGCACCAGTGCCAATGGCTACTTCCTCTCGTGCAAGGGCTACCCCACCTGCGGCCTCATCGTCTCGCTCCCAGCAGCCAGCGCGGTGAAGCCGTGCCCGACGCAGCGCTGTCCCACGTGCAACGCGGTGCTGCTCACCTTCGACTTCCGGGGCGTGCAGGGCGTGCCCGGGCTGAACGCCATTGACACCATCTGCGTCAGCTGTGACGCCCGCCTCAAGGACTACATCTCCGTCAAGGGCCTGCCACCTCCGGGGAGCACCTCAACAGGGCCGAGCAGCGGCGGTGGCGGCAGTCGCGAAACTGCAGCGTACACGCTGCCCGCCGTTGGCGCTGCTGCTTCCTCTGGTCGACGAGGTCGTGGCGGTGGTAGTAGTAGTGGTCGCGGCAGGGGTGCCGGCAGCAGTGCTGCGTCCGCGAACGGCTCCGGCGACGGCTCCGGTACTGTGTGTGGGTGCGGAGTGGCAGCCAAGCAGTTAGTGTCCCGAAAAGAGGCCTCCCACGGAAAGCGCTTCCTTACCTGTGCGAATCGGCAATGTGGATTCTTTCAGTGGCTCGACTAGGCCAAATTTGCCCTATCTCACTTTCGATGTGCTTCTTCCATATATATATATTTTCGCGTCTCTTTACTTGTTAAATTGAAAGCAATATGTCAGAAAACTGTCATCTGACAGGCATCAGAGCCCTCAATCACCAACCCTTGAGAAAACGTCATGAAAAGGCTGTCAAGTCGTTTTCGTGGCTCACCTTTTGTTTTTGTCTGGCCTGGCAAGTATGATGGAGAGAGGAGGAGGGAAGGGGGGAGTTGAGGAATGTGTCCATGCGTGAACATCTTTTATTTGAGCGTGCTCATTGGGGAATGAGAGAGACACGCATCTCAGCTATTTAACTTTCTCAGCATCAAACAAACAAACAAACAATCCTATACGGCAACAACAAAAAAAAAGGCGTGAGCAGAGGCCTTTAGTTCTGGAAAAGGAAAAAAAAAGGGACCTTCAAGTATGTGCAGGTGCAGGGATCGCAAAGAAAAAAAAAAGATTAAGGAAGAGCAGTTAAATACGTACGTTCCATGCCGTCCAACCACGCTTCCTGAGTTCACCACCGTACCTGCCTTGATGTCTCAAGTTGATTTGGTAGTCCTGTCAAATAAAAACGGTCATCTCAATTTTGAACCGCCTTAATTTAGAAACGCACAGCACGCCGAACCGAACATGCCTCATTATTTCTCTCTCTTTATCTCCATCACCCCCGACTGTGCACTCTCTAAACATTCATCCCTTTTTCAATTTACTTCCTTCTCTCCATCTCTCTCTCTCTCTCTCTCTCTCTCTCTCTCACTCTCTCTCTCTGTTGCATCATTGCCTTCGCCTTCGTTGTTGCTTTGGCATGCATCCTGGCCAGACACTTCGCTCCATTTCTCTCTCTCTCTTGTTCGCTTGCCCCCTTTTGTTCAATAAAAGTTTTTTTTTTTTTTTAAGCTTGGTTTTTTTTTTCCGAAAGTGAGACGCACGCAGTCTTCCTGGAAAACCGAATACGCCTCATCCCTATCTCAGTGTCTTTTATTGTAATCATTATTATTATTGCCTTTTTTTTTTGTTCAGCTTGTGTATCTGTGAGTTTTTGTGAGTGTGTGTTTGAGTGCGAACATCCGCCATGCCCACAGATCTACAAGCGCCTGCGGTTCCGCCGCCTGCGCCGCCTCCAGCGCTTCTGCCTGTGGAGCACGCACCGCTGGCCACTCAGCCCGCCGTAAAGCTTGAAGGCATCGCCACTCTCGACGGCAGCACCGCTGCCCACAACACCAACAACTCCTTCCTGTGCGACAACTGCAGTTCCAGCGGGCATCTGCGCCGCAACTGTCCAAAGATCCGCTGCAACCTGTGCGGGCGCCGTGGCCACTTCCGCCGCGACTGCCCGCAAGACGCGGCGAAGCGCGATCGCACGGTCGATGACACGCCCAACGAGGAGGAGTACCGCTGGTCGGTGTGCCGCAACTGCGGCTCCTCGCGCCACATCCAGGCGCAGTGCCCCGTCCGCTTCCAGGCTCTGGAGTGCTACCAGTGCCATCAGCTCGGGCACATGATGACCACCTGTCCGCAGACGCGCTGCTTTAACTGCGGCACCTTCGGCCACAGCTCGCAGATCTGCCACAGCAAGCCCCACTGCTTCCACTGCTCCCACTCCGGCCACCGCTCCTCCGAGTGCCCGATGCGTTTTAAAGGGCGTGTGTGCTACCAGTGCAACGAGCCGGGCCATGAGGCGGCAAAGTGTCCACAGGGGCAGCTGTGCCGCATGTGTCATCAGCCCGGCCACCTCGTCGCCCACTGTCCAGAAGTCATGTGCAACCTGTGTCATAAAAAGGGGCACACCGCCGGCGTGTGCGACAAGAACACGTGCGAGAACTGCGGCGGTGCACACGAGACGGAACACTGCCCGCAGCCTTTCGTGGCGCCAGCGTCGCACGATCGCATCTCGCACGAAGACTCCGCCGGCGAGGACACGCTGACCAGCGACATCGACAACGACGACTACGCCCGCTCGGACAACTCGGAGGCGCCGCCGACCGAAGCGGGCGGGGACGAGAAGCCAGACGCGTCAATGACGACGGCGGTGGCGGCGCCCGCTTCGGTGATCCCGCCGTACGTGTCGCTGGGCGCCGCGAAGAAAGAAGGCCGGGTGGCGGTGGTCATCGATGGCGCCTACTTCGAGCGCTGCGTCGCGCTTCGCCGCAATCGCAGCGACCCGGAGTACTACCGCCACGTTGCCGACGCCCTGCGCCACACCATCGACTACCTCGGCGACATCTTCCAACGCGAGCCTTTTGCCTACTGGTTTGACACCGACACCACAGCCTTCACAGAGTTCATTGAGACCTCCATGCCACTGGCGCACCGCGAGCGTGCCTTTCGCGAGACGGCTTCCCGCAAGCGCTACCTGACAGATGAGATGAACAGTGGACGCTCTCTGCCCAACGTGGTGGCCAAACTGGTCGGTGGCATGAAGCGGCAGCGGGGCTACACGGAGGACGGCCCAGGACATGTGTGGGTGCAGACCGGCGTGGACGTGGCAGTGGCGACCTGCCTGATCGAGCTCTTTCAGGACCGTCGCCAGTTCCAGCAAGTCACGCTGCTCTGCGGAGACGCAGACGTGTACCCCGCCGTTCACTTCTGCAACATGCTGCGTCGCTCGTCGCCCCAGCACGCGGACTGCCATCCCGTGCGGGTGTGTGGCACGGCCACCTCCCTGTCGAAGCTGTACGGCCAGCAGCAGGATCTGACTGACTTCCTGCCTCGAATTTTGTTAGACCGCCCCTCACACTCGGAGAGCGGGCGAACCATCGAGTTTCCGACTTCCAGCGCCTTTACGTGCATCCATTAGTTCAGGAGTATGTCGAAGAAGGGAGTCGTTATTTTGGATTAATTTTTTTTTGGGGGGAATGAGTCCTCTACGCACATCTGTGCCTTCCTCTCTCTCCCACTCTCTCTTCTTTTACATATATATTTAGCCACAAGAGGCAACAACAACAAAAAAGTATAGAACTGTGATGTCTACGGACGAAAAGAAAAGAGAAAGAGTATATATTTAACTGTGCGCAGGTGTAAAATTTTTTGTGTTCTACTATTTATATTTATTTTCATGATGTTTTGTGCAAGTCTCTCCTCTTTGTACGCACACACGTTGGAGAAGAGCAATATATTATAAAAAGAACAATGGGGGAATGAAACAACAAAAAAATCCTATTTCAGATAAGTTTTCTTTTCTTCTTTTCTTTTCTTTGCTTTATCTCCTTTTTTTTCTAGTTTACTTATATATACTTCTTTATTTAATGTTATGGTCTGCATCAACTGAGGAAGAGCCACCAACTATTTTGCAAAGGAAACAAACAAACAGAAACGATAATTTCATGAGCTCTGTCAGAGCTCAGCGTTGATGGTTCTAAAAAGAAGAAACATAGTTCAAAAAAAAAAATGCAACACCTAGAGACTCAATTGTATCGCTCGTCTTCCGTCACCTTCGTAATTGCTGTAGAGTGATGTTTGGCCTATCAGCGCACGGTTTTGCGTGCAACGCAGTACTATAGATGACCGGTCGACTTATTTGTGGTAGTGTGCGCATGTCGCAGACGAGGAGGTTTGCCGCATCTCTATTGGTGCCCTTCTCACATGTCGATGGCCGTGCTTCACAAAGTAAACGAATGCTGTTGTTATTAATCTTTTTGGAAGATTATCAAAACAGTGTTGTTGTATCTTCGTTTTTTGTTGTTGTTCTCCCCTCTCCATCTCTCTCTCTCTCTCTCACCCAACTCCGACAACTAAACACTGTCACCTTATACCCTCTATGAGTTTCCACCAAATAAATAAATAAAGCCGGGGGTCAGCAAGATAGCAACACCCTTTCACTATTGAAAGAGAAGCTACCGAGCTGTTTTTTTGTTCTCTCTTTTCGAAAACACCATGAGCACCGTTCCTCAGCAGTACTACGACACCTGTGAACGCGTAGATTATCTGCTCCGGCAGGCCCAGCAACATCCGCAGCTTTCATCCCGCTCTACCGAGGCGCGCGCTTCAACTCGAGGAGCAACTTTCTCTCGCGTTCACACACTCCCCGAGGCACCGTCAAACGTCGACGATTTACGCGCACGCGTCCCGGCACGCCGTACGCTCAAAGTGGCCCCAGAAACGTCACAGCACCGCAAAGCGTCCACAAGCCGGACCGAGGTACGCGCTGGCAGAAGTGATTTTCGCTTGGAAGAGCGCTATGCGCAACTGCTGCAGCGCATCGCGGAGGAAGTCAAAATGAATTCCTCAAGCTAAGAAAAAAAGCGCATTTCTCTTCTTATGTTTTTTTTTGTTTGATGTTTGTTGTTTGGTTTGGTTTGGTGTTTTCCTGCTGCTTATACCTCAACTGTCAACATCGCTGGCGTAGAGGGTGTGCGCTTGTATGTGTCATGAAGGGCGAAACTGGCGCGTTTGAATATCGTGGGAGCCATCAGAGACTTTTATTGCTGTCTCCTTTTACGCAACTACTGATAATGAAAAGAAAAGCTTTGTGATATGCTTCTCTTTCCGTGCCAGATGTATACTAGCCTTTTGTCTAATACTATTAGTATTATTATCATCTCCCTAAGTGCTGCTGCACCTCGTGCCTATTTCATTTGTTTGTTCGTTTTGCTTCCGGTTTTTTTTTTGTCTCCTCGCTCCCCTCCGCTTCTACCACCTCGTCACTGCGTTACGTGACGCACAATCGAACTACTTGGAACACCTCTCCCTCGCCCTTAACCCGGAGCACCGGAATTAAAAAAAAAAAGTGACCGAACAAAATCTTGTAAATTTGAGACGTATGAATCCTCTTTGCACATGCGGACTCTTGTCCGTCACGCAAAATTAGTTTTATGATGCAATTACCTCTGTAGCGGCCCTTCCTCGCGTCATCCGTTGCGACAGCGTAGACCCGATATCAGTAGCGGGCGAAATGCATACCGCGCCAGTGGTGCTGCGTGCCCTTTAGCCAGTTGCTGAACATTTAGTACGTTGCTGCCCCTTTTCGATTACTTTTCACCTCCACTGTGTCCCTCCTCCTCGAATCTGATCTCTCTCATGGCAACGCCAAAAACAACAACAACAACAACAACAACAACTCGTATCTCCTTACCACGCAGCTAAAGAAGCGGTTTTAGTTCACTGTCAACTTTTCTCTCTCGTTTCTCTCGTTGGCTCGGCACTCTTTTGTTCTTATGTACACAGTCAGATAACTAAGAGCCACCAATTTTTCGTTTTTCTTTCGTCCTCTTTTTTTTTTTTTTAATCCTTTCTCGTTTATTATAAAACTCTCTACTTTCAGCGGTATACCCGCGTTGGAACTTCGTTTCTTAACTTTTTTTTTTTTCTTGGCGTGTGTTGTGGCGCTTGCTCACTCGCAAGGTGGTGCAGTCAGCAGTATGAAGGGTCCTTCCCGTTCATCGCGTTTGCGGTGGGTTTCGAAGCACTCTACTGTGTTCGCCCTTTCTCTTCTCACGTGCATCGCTGCGTGTGTGCTGACAGGTGTGCACGCCGCGGCAACCCAGCCGTGCTACGTGGCAGTGAAAGACCCGACGCTTGCCCCCACGTACATTCAGTCTGGCGCCTCGGCGCTGGGGGTGACATGCACCACGACCACCATCGTTGCCCCGAGCTCTCCATCGTACCTCTCAAAAAACAAATTCCCTGTTGCGCTTGTCGCCATGGGAAGTGACGCGGATGTGAGCAAGTATGCCAATGACATTAGCGCGCTGAACAGCAGCTTTACGGTCATCGTCCCCTACACAGATGGGACAGCAACGTTTGCGACCGACACAACAAGTACATACTTTGTCAACAGTGACCCGGCAACAGAGATGCTGGCGCTGCTGTCGTACGCGCTACGCGAGCTGAACCCGCTGAAGCTGGGTTTCGTCTATAGCGACCTCGACAGTACACTCGGCCCCGTGATCTACCAGGAGTTTGTGCGCCGCGCAGCTGCGCTGTCTCGCACCGCGGACGTCGTGGCCTTTAACGTGCAGAGCGCCGACCTTAGCAGTGGCGACGTCTATAAAAACTTTGCTGATGGACTTGGCAGCCAGCGAACCTGCGTGTTTCTGTTTGGTCCCTACAGTTTAGCCACTTCCGCCGTTTTCCAACAACTTATGATTGACAAGGACGTGAATGCGACCGTTCTCGCTCCATCTTGGTTGATGGAGCTGTTGATCGGCAGCTACACAACGCTATCTTCATATGGGAACTCGGACTTGAAAGACCCTTCCTACGTCGTGTTCAGCTCTAACAACCCGCACCCGCAGGACTCGCGCTGGGCCGCCGTGTCTGCCTTCGCTGGGGATGTTGGATCCACTACCCTTGCCAGCTACCGGGAGTTCAGTGCCGCGGGTGTGCAAGCCGTCGCACAGTGGATGGCTGGACAAGTAGCCGGCATGACGCTACAGGCCACCACCTTACTCGTCAACTATGTGGTGCAGACCGCCTATCAGGAACCGCTATTTGAATCAGCACGGTACACAGTAGGCGGGGATCTTGTTCTCGGGGCATTTACCAAAACCTGCAACCGCGGTGGCCGCATGGTGCTGGTGCACTCACTGGCCGCGAAGACGGACGCGGACGGCGCCTATTTCGGCCTGAACACCATCACGGACGCGGACATGCTGCTGAGGCCGTCGGAGTGCTACGCCGTGGACGTGGAGCTGGACGTGAGCCGGCTGGTGCAGGTGGGCCTGCTCGCTTTCCCAGCGGATGTGAGCGCCACGGGCAGCTACCTCTCCACGCAGATATCCGGCGGCGTCCAGCCCGGCACATCCGCGAGCTTCAAGTGGCGCGGGATTGCGATGACGGATGACGACGACGACGACGTGGAGGACGCAGTGAAAGTGAACCCCGTGGCGGCTCTGGTGGGGCCGGTGCCGGTGCCGTTGAAAGACACCGCCGTGTCCACGCTGCCCCTTGTGGAGCNACCGCCGTGTCCACGCTGCCCCTTGTGGAGCCGATGTACCTCAGCACCACGCTGTACCAGAACTACAGCAACGTCGTCTACCTGACGCCGACCAACGAGCAGCAATGGGGTGCCCTTGCCGCAATGGTGGTCGCTCAACCATCCTTGGGAAGGATCAACGCTGCTGTGGGCGCCACCGCAACGACGTCAGCCGATGACCTCTCTGCAGCGATGAAGGCGTCCGTGGAACGCGCCAAGTCTACAGTAAACTCCATACAGATAGTCCAGAAACCGGGGGATCTGTACTCTGCCGAAACAACTGGTGTGCTCTTCTGCGTCGGTCTCAAACCGACAGATCTCGCCATGTTGGCGGAAAAAGTGG
>JASAOD010001919.1:0-99807 GCA_030849845.1 Crithidia brevicula
ACGTGCCTGAGACGGTGGACGACATCGTGGTTGGTGGCCTTGGCGTGTCCCTGACCCGCATGTCGCTCCGGCGCGTGCGACTGCTAACGTTTCCGGGGCAAAGGCTCTACAAGGTTGCATTCATCGAATTTGCAACGCATGGGGCTGCTGCCGCGTGGAAGAGATACTGGGAGGGGCTGGATGTGACGAGGTTTGGCGGCCAGGAGCTGCAGGTGGAGCGGGCTGCAACCCCCATTCGGGGAACGCACTGGGCGGACTACCATCCGGCCACCGGTCGCCCCTGCCTGTTTGGGTTAGTGAAAGTAATCCAGGAGGAGCTGAACCGCCGTTATGGCTTCTCCCAGGCCGCATTCCTGGCTCACCGGGAGTCTCACCAAGGAGACCAGTGGTAGCCCCCTGTCACGCCCCTTTGCTGCTGTGGTTGCTCGTGCGGCTGCTATTTCCCTTGTTGATGTTGTTGTTGTGTGCTGCTTTCTCGACTTTGTAGACGCCACGCTGCGTGTCCCACTCCCCTCCCCCTATCGGCTCCTTGCTGTGCTTGTACTTGTATTTCCCCGTATCCTTCTCTCCTCTATGTTCCCTTCCCTTCTCCCGGCGACCTCCGCCCCATGCGTGGGCAGGAGCGGCCGGACGCGCGGCGGACGTCGCCGGGAGAAGGGAAGGGAGCAGAGAGGAGAGGAGCACACGGAGAAGCTGAAGGCAAGCACGGGGAGGACCAGAAGGGGAAGGAGGGTGAGACGCGGAGGGAGTCGTGCAAGAGTGGAGACGGGCAAGTGTTGCAAAGCCGCAACTGCACCAACAGCAGCAAAGACGGGGACGTGAGTGCCGCGGCGCCTTCCCTCCGTCCTCCTGTTGCGTTCTGACGCCGTCGCCCTCTCGCCACTCCACCTGTGCGTGTGTGCCTGTCCCGACCAACGCTGTCCTCGCTTCTCTAACTTTTCTTTCAGATCTCTTTTGTATCGTTTTACAGCCATTTCTTTGCTTTTCCTTCTTTTTTCCCCTCTTATTCTTTGTATCGCTTTATGTTTTCTCCTGCTCTGTTTTGTAACCTAAGCTCCCCTCCCCACGAATTTCTTTGACAGCGGATGCCCACATCCACTCCTCGCGGCGTTCCTTTCCTTTTCTTCTGTATGCTGTGGTTGCTGCTGCACGACAGAGGGTGACGGCGGAGCGCAGATGCCCTCCTGCCCCAGCCTCCCTCCTAGTCTGCCAACCGCACACTCTTCCTTGTATCCTTGTGTGTGTGTCTCTCTTCGCTTAACTCTTTCCTTTTTGTACGAGTGGCCGCTGCGCGTCCCGTCGTGACTCCCTCTCCTCTCTCCCACCACCGCACCACCACACCACCACCTCGGTGTGTGTGTGTGTGTGTTTGTGTCGCGAGGAGGGTTGGCACGCTCGTGTCGACCGTGCATCGCCCTCCATTCCTTTTGTTTTGTTTTTCTTTCCACGTGACGGCCCACAGCGCCTCTCACCTATTTGTTTGTCCGTTCTCTTTTTTGTGTGTGTGGTTTCCTCCTTTCGACTCGTAATCCCCTCTCTCTTTTGTATGCGTTGCCTGGGCGTCGCCTCCCTCCTCTCTCACGTCCCCACCCCACAATATGGGCACTGCCCTCTTTTGTGTGTGTTTGTGTGGGTGTGTGTGCGAGGCGATGGCTCCCCCTTGTGCCCCTTCGCCCTCTTTCCTCTTTCTTCTTTTTCCTCGACCTCGCTTTTGTGCCCACGTGTTTGTCTTTGTTTGATGTTTTCTGCATTCCCGTGTTTTCTTGCTGCTCTTTGTACACTCGAGCTCGCAGCGCCGCTCCCAGCAGCGCCGTCGCACTTTATTGCCTCCCCTCGTCTTTCCCTCTGCGGTGGTGTGTGGTGGTCTGGCGCCTGCGTTGCTCACGTCGCCACCCCCAGCGACCCCACGTCCGCGCAGCGCGTCTGAAGAGCTGGCTCGTTTCTCCCCCTCGTTTTTGTCTTCTTTTCTATTATTCTTATTTTTGCATGTGTGTGTGAACTGCTCTTTGTACAGGGAGGCCCCGCCTCGACAAACTATCAAGACCACGGATACATGTCCAGGAGCACACGCGGGCTTTTTTGCTGCTGTTATACCTTGGTGACAGGAGAGGTTATTTCTTTCCTCTGCCACCGAGGGCGACGCGAGACGCTGGGGAGTCTCACGTGGTGGTCGCCTCCGCCTCGCGGGTGGAGTGTCCATCGACGACGGACGGCCCCGTGGCAGCGCACGGCACTACCCGGCTCTCCAGCTCACAGGGGGCGATGCCGTCTCACATGAATGCGTGCTCTGTTTTTCTCGAATGAGCGCATTCAAGCAACGCCTCGCAGCGCTGCCCCGATGCTCCGATGCTCCACTGCTGCCTGTCCAAGCCCCCTTAGCCCACTTCCCTCTTCCCTCTTCTCGCCCCCTCGCTTCTCCTTTCATTCACCACCCAAAACCGCTATGTTATCTATTGCTGGATGCTTGAACGTTTGTCTTTTGTGCTTGCATGTTTGTGTGCGTTGTAGCCCCTGCTAGATTCCAAAGAGCTAATCAATAAGGGAGGGGGCTCGAGTGGAGGTACGATTATTACTTTTGTTCTGCGCTGTGTGGTCTTAGCGGCTCCTGGTGTTGTGTGTGCACAAGCCTGTGCACCGTCTCCACCTGCTTTTTAGGAGTGTTGCTGTGGTAAAGCGTGTTAGTGCAGATTGTTTGATCTCTGTTTGTTCTCTCCTTTCTATTTTTTTTTTTAGCTATTCTAACACTTTGTTTCCTGACTGCACACTGGATTGAAAGATATTTGCATCTTGCTATTTTAATCTTAATACTTTGCTGCTATTGTTGCCAGCTATTGACCCTTCTAAAAGCTAGAAATAGGTTTGTTTATGTGACGCTGCAACTGCACTCAAGGGAAGACAAACAAGCGGACTTCATTTCGTGCGTGTGTGTGTATTTCTTTACCTTTTTTTCCTCTATAGAATAGACAATACATTGTATATATCATCTCGACTTCTTACTCTCTTTTTTTTTTTAATTATTATTTGTCATATCTTTTGTGCATCACCGAAATTGCTGTTGATTGGCTTTCCCTCTTTCCCGTCTGTTTCTCTGCCTGTGCCCACCTCAAAAAGGGCCAAGAAAGGGATTGCGATTAATCTCCTGTGTTTGTGTGTTTGTTTGTTTGCATGTTGAGTTCTCTGTCTCTCTCCCTCTCTCTCAAGCGTTTTTCCTATAGACAAAACCGTTATTTTCTCTCTCTACTGAAAGTTTTCTCCTAAAACCTTTTATTAATATTTGAGGCCTCCATAGAAACTCTTATTCAAAGTTTTTCTAGCCCTTCTCTCTCTTCCTTTGTCGTCTGCACCAACTGCGGCGTGCGCGGCCTGTGTGTGAATTGTTGCTATTAAAGGCTTTGCAGTTTTCCTTGAGCTCTTATATATATATACCACCTACGGTTTAATTTTTTATCTAATCCCGCCTCTTTTCTTTTTTTTTTTTAACTCGTTTCGTTGCTTTTTCTGCTCGAGATTTTGCTCTTTTTTTTAGTTGATTGAACAGCATCGATACGTACACATGTCAGCACAATCTGACGCCAACGCGCTCAATTTCGTTCGGCGCTCTCTCGCGGAGCGTCGACAGAGTCGACCCACTCCTGAGAGTGCAACCAGCACCACCAGCAGTGGGGAGAGGGCGCACCACAATCCCCAAAGCGAGCACCACTTATGCGGACAGCCACCTCTCTCCCCTTCTCCTGGACTGCTGCCCGCTGCGACCAGGACGAGTCTCACCCACGAAGAAGCCGTGCGCCATCGTCAACGCCAACAGCAACAAGAGCAGCAGCAGCAGAAAGAGGACGAGGAGATCAACGCCTATTGGGCATGGCTGGCCGCTGCATCCTCCGCCAACATCACCACCACCGCATCATCATCAACATCTCCACTACAGCATCAACAGCAGCAACAACAACAAACACAACGAAAAGAGCCCCCTCGCCGCATCTCGTACTACACCGGCTTCCTCCCCGACACTTTGGATCGCGCGGAACTGCCAGGTGCTCTACGGACTACCACGCGCGCCAGTATCGACATCCCAGGCGTTGCGCCACTCCTTTCGACAAGTGAGCGGGACGGGGAGAGCGTCTGGGGTGGCGCGACATCTTCTTCCGTTACGGGCTACGGCAGTGGCGGGGCGAACAGAAGGCGCCGCACCACGCTGAGCGCGAACTTCGCCGGGTCGGTTAGCGGGACGAGCGCCGTCTCTCTCGCGCACACGCAGAGCGTCACCTTCGATGAAACTCTTGCGTCAGCGATGGTGTCGACATCGAACAGAATAAAAGGACATCAGCACGAGCAGCAGCTGCGACGGCGCAGCTCGATCCACCGCAGCGACAGTGTAGACGCACGCACGCAGGCTGGCTGTGGGGGTGGTGGTGGTGGTACAGATGAAGCAAGCAAAGATAGGGAAAGGCGGAGAGAGCGTGCAGATGTTGGTGATGAATTTGATAAAGAGAAGAATTCTTCCTTGAGAATGCAGCGTAAAAGCCATGCATCCACCACCAGCAACACAAACAGCGCCTCTGCCTTCAGCGAGAGTGTCGGTGAACGTGCGCGGGCCTTGACCTGGACGAACGGTGGCCCACTCCCCTGCCTCTCCGAGTCGAGCTCCGCAGCGAGCCGCCGACGCACCGCGACGCTGCGAGAGCGCACACGGTCGAAGAGCTCCGCTTGGTGTACGCCCTCCACCCCACCTTTTCAAAACAACCGTAGTAGCAGCAGCAGCAGCAGCAACAACGTTGAGCGTCCATTCTCTGCACTGACAGATTCCCCCGGCGATGCGCACAGGATGGGCAGCCATCACGACAATAGCAATACTAACAACGATAGCGACGCACAGCTCTCGCATCATCAGCTTACCGAGGCCTTCTATGGTAGCTATAAGGGGGGAAAGATGGCACGTGATGCGTATCTTTACTTCATCTCGCAGCAGCAGAATGAACAGCAGCAGCAACAGCAACATAAGAAGAAAATTCTAAAGACGGCACCGGTGGCGGCGCGACCTCGCGGCTGCTCCACTGCACAGCCCTCGCGCACAAGTGTCTCTGGCATCACCGCCACGTCACCGCAGCGGGAGACGCAGACGCACGCGCATGCCACGCTCAAGAAGCGCAGTCCACGCGCGTCTTTGGCAGAAGCAACGGTGGAGGTCGCATCGGCGTCGCCAACAGCAACGAACACCGCTTTGGCGTTCCCTCCAAGTGCGAAGTGTCCGCCCACCGAAGTCGTCACCACGAAAGCATGGACAGTGGAGAAGGGCAGAAGGGATGCAGCCTTGGACGGCAGTGAAACCAACCCAAAGCGCAAGCGTGTCGCAGCCGCCGTTGTTGCTGTCGCTGCCGTGGGCGGTGAACCCGCACGGCCCCCCTTCTCCTCCGCCCAGCCTCCACACACACCACCACCACCACCGCAGGGTGTTGCGCATTCCCGCGTCGCAGCTGCTCGAGGGCAAGCTGATTCACCTGCTACAAAGAGGGGCTCCTCTTCTCTTCAGGAAGGAGAGACGAAGTGCGTGAAGACGGAGGTGGTGGTTCTAGCAGCAGCGGAAGGCATTAACGCCGCCGTGCCCGACAATGCCGCCGACGATGCGAAGCGGCGCCTGGCAGCGCTCTGGCGCCGCTCTGAGCACATTTTTAAGCAGAGCCAACAGCGTCCATCATCCAACACAGACGAGTGAGTCGCAGGGGGGCAAGATGAAGGTAGACGAGAAAAAGGCGGGAGAGGTTTCCGTAGCCCTAATGATGCTCCTACACGGTTCTGTTTTTTTTTTTTTTATCTTTCTGCTTACATGTATAGGGATGTAAATGCTGTCTTGAAGCATTTGTTCTCGCAGCTGTGACATTCATGATCCTTGTTTTTTTTTTAAGTACTGTTAGGTGTCTCTCCTCTTTTTCCTTTTCTTTTCGTCTTTCATTCGTCTCGATATAGTCCTTTCAAACTGCTATGTTCCTCTTGATTTGACGATTCCCTCATCGCTTTGTGTTATTTGTTTGTTTTGCTAGAACTCAAAAAAGTGATCGGTATGTACCCGTTGCAGTCGCTGGTCTTCGAGCGGGCGTGAACGTTTGTTGTCGAGTAAGCGATAGTGTGCGTGAAGCGCTGTGATATTGCTGCTGTTAAACCGTTTTTTTTTTTTTACTTTGTCTCTTTTCTCCTCCTCCAACACGTAATACCATGGGTTCACCTGTCATTGAGCCCATCGCCGCGCTGCGCCGTCGCCCATCGTTGAAAGCCCCCCACCGTATTCTTCTCTCTCTTCCTCCCATGTTTGCTGCTTTTTTGTTCTTGTGCCCCCTCCCACCTTTAAAATTGATCTCAATAACAGAAGGAAAGAACAACTTCTCGAAGTGTCGCAAATCGCATAGTGAAGAAGTCTACCACAACACACACACACACACACACACACACAAAATTGCAACAGCAAAACCCCCAAAAAAAAAAATTTGCACAATGTCGTCTCCGCAGGCCAATCAGGAGGACCAGATGCCGGCGATGGTGCTTGGCTTTCACGACGATGTGCTCGAGAGCGAGGCGAACCCCTACCCCGCCGCTCGCCTCGCCTCGCCTCCCGTCCCAGTCTCCGTCCCCGCCCCTGCCAAGACGTTGGACGACAGAGACGACGTCGTTAGAGTGGTGGGGAGTGATGGTGGTCAGCCCAACCATCCCACCGGCTCGCGCGACTTCTCCAGCGGCATCTGTGATCTGCAGCAGAGCTGGATGGTATTCGCAGATGCGTGGTGCTGCTCCTACTGCCTGGCCAGCGCGCACCACAATTACATGTTGAATGAGCAGGAAGGCGTCTACGCACCGGTCTGCTGCGGGCTGTTCTGCGTGGATGTTGGCCTTGCGGCCCTCTCCCCCTATCTGCCCAGCACCCTCTGCTTCCACACCTGTTTCATGCGTCACCTTATCCGTCAGCGCTACCACCTGCACACGACCAACGCCGCTGAATCGGATGAGAACGGCGGTGGTGAAGCGCGCTTCAATGCAGAGACACTGATGGATTGCCTCACCGCATTTTTCTGCACTTCGTGTGCCATTGCCCAACATCAACGCGAGATCCTTCGGCATGGGGAGTGGTGCGGCGGTGTCCTGAGCGATCGCCATGCGCTGGCCACACCCGGCACGGTGCACACTGTGTAGGCGAGAGAAGGAGAAAAATTATTTTCAGATTTGCTCAAGCGGCTGTCTTTGACATTTTTCTGTTTTCTCTTTCTCTGATTGTTTGATATATATTTTTTTCTGGTTTCGATTTTGTGTGTTTGTATTAGATACAGACAAGAGAGAAAGACTGTAAAGCGGGAGCTGGGCGGATGGGCGTGTCTGTGCGTGCGTACAAACGAATCTGGAGCTGTCAAAGCCCGAAGAACGAACAAAACAGGCTATGAAACTCAAGATTTCGACCTCTGGTCCCTCTCTTTCTTTCTTTCTTTCGAATTTTTTTTTTTTTTTTTGTGTGTGTCAGGGCTCTTTCCTCCTTCACTGGATCTCTCCTTCGCGCTGTACTCCACTAACGAGAACTTGGGCGTTAAAGTATCCTAGTTGCGTGTTTTTTTTTTTCCTTTTCTTGTTTTAGTCCCCTGTAGCTCTTTTTTTTTTTTTTCACCCACTCTCTCCATCTGTCGCCCTGCGTTGCTTGTGGCGAAACATTCATCACGTTTGCGGAAGCTTGGAGAGAGGTGCACTGCTGATAACGAAGCGGCGAGCAAGGTGAGCATATTACACGACTTAAAAGGAGGCTTTGGGGCACATTCAAAAATAAAATAAAGAGTACAGGAGGTAGAATAGGTATCTGACTTTTCTTCTCCTGTGCTGGCCTCATGAACATGTGCGTGTGATGATTATTATTTTTTTCTGTCTTTTTCCGAGGCATACGCGCCTCTTCATTTTTTTTTTATATATTTGCTTTAGCTAGTTTTGTTGTATTTTACTGTGCTTCTTCACTTTCGCTTGCCCACCAACATTCGCAGAAATTTTCTTGTAATGAAGGTGTTTACTCTTCTTCTTTTAAAAAAAGTAAAAGGATTTAAAAAGACAAAACTCCCTTGCTTCACTTTCTCTCAACATCCTTTACGCTATCCATTCTTCCTCAAGAACCAATTGATATAATAATAAAAGCAAGGTGTGAAATGTTCATAAATTGGATTTCTTCGTCGTCTCCGGGGGTACTCAGAGGTTTTTTTTTTCTTTACGGAGCTATTGTTTCTTATAGGCTCCTCTTTTTTCCCTCGTGTGAAAGGTGAAGTGTGGGGGAGCTGCACTGTCAGATAGTCAGCATCGTGCACCCATAGTGGCATACGCCTCTGTCCCTAGAAGGCGTCTCGATGCGATGCTTTACTTGAGCGGATGACGCCAACGATAAGATATGCTGTGGGTTCTATCTGGTTTTTTGCTTGCTTTCTCGGCATGAATACCGATGCTCAGGTCGTGTGTTCATCGACGCCGCCGTTCTAGCTTGCCATACTCTTCCTTTTACAACCCGTCTCTCTTTCTCTCTCTCCGTCTTCTTTCACTGATTAAACGGGCTTTGCCAGTCGAAGCACACTTTCCTCCGTAACAAGCGTAGCTACCTGCAAGCGCACGCGCGCACAGACACACAGGTATACGTCCTTGCGCGTCTTCACTCGTCCCTTTCTTGTTCTCATTGTTTTCCTTTTCAGCCCCGCTATCCTCTGTCCTTTTCTTTTGTTGGCGTTCGCTTTCTTATCGCAGCGATTGAAGCGAGATCTCTCTCCAGCCCAACGGCAACAAGAGGATATTCAGATGTCAGCGCATCCGTCGCCCTCGCCGTCCTCTGGCTTCACTCGGGGAGAGCCACAGGAGCAGCAGCAGCAGCAGCCCGCGCCACCAGCACCTGGTATGCCCGTGAACAACCCAAATGAATTTCGTGGAGTGCCCATGGCCTATCGCCAAGACGATGGCAGCGAGACTCCGGCCCCGGTGATGGACGCAGCCCACCGCCGTGCTTACTATCCCAATCCAGCCAACGAGGGCCACAACAGCGAAAGCGGCACCGGCGGCACGAGAGGGTACGCCGCGCATTCACAGCAGCAACAACAACAACAGCAGCAGCAGCAGCAGCAACGGCCTCCGTCGTCGCCAGGAAGTGGCGTTGTATCTCCTGCGGCGAGTCGGACCTCGCACCAACCGCCACCTGCAGCGCACGCGTGCAGTGCGGCGCCGACAGGCGACGAAGCGAAGCAGAGAGACAGCAGCGGAGGTGATGGCCATGCCGCACCACCTGCCTCAAGCACGGGCCCCGCAGCGCGGGACAGCCACACGAACGACAACAGCATCAAAAGCCGCGAGACCAGCAGCAGTGAAAAGAAAAGGGAGGAGGACACCGCGGGAGCATCGTACGATGCCGTGGTGAAGCCGGTCTTCTCACCCTTTGCACGCCTACGCGAAGAACAGCAACAGCAGGACCATCAGCAACAGGACCAGCAGGACCAGCAGCAGCAGCAGCAGCAACAACCAGATTCCCAGAACTCGTACCGGACGGTCGGCGAGGACGGCCAAAGTCAGCCTCCGTCGCAATACGCACCGCCCCACTCAGCCTACGCGCTCTCCTACGTACAGCCGCCGTACTCACAGCCCAACTCCGGCTACGGTTTCTCTCCGCAGTACTCCTCCTACGTCGGGTCCGATGCCGCGCCCACCACAACTGCTGCGTCCGCCTCCTATCAGCATCAGATGTACTTCCAGCAAATGCCCTATCCGATGTCCTACCCCGTGCCTGTCGACCCTGCTCTCGCCGCCGAGGCCCACCAGCTGGATGTCTCGCCGGTCTGGAACACCGGTCTCTTCGGGCTGAACCTCGACCCCAGGTCCTCGGTCGACGCCTTCCTCTGTGGCTACTGCATGAGCAGTGCCCACTTTAATGTCATCAATCGCGAAGAACAGGGCCTCTTTTGGCCTATGATTGCCGGTCTCCTGTGCATCGACTGCTGCTGCTACGGTGGAGAGTGGCCCTATGTGTATCCCTGCGCTGCCCTGGCAATTCACACCTTTGTCATTCGTTGGGAGGTGCGCCGACGTTACGGTATTCACGGAAATCCGCTCATTGTCAAGAAAGCCGCGGCCGCCCAAGAGGTAACGGTGGAGGGCGAGGAGGGCGAGGCCGCCCCTGACGCGGATGCCGGCACAGAGCAAGAACCGCCGCAACAGCAACAGCAACAGCAACAACCCACGTCGTCGCCCACAGGTGACAACGAGAGGTCCACGGACGCCACGCCAAAGGCACCAGCAGACGCCGCCGCCTCACAGAGTACCACCACCGCAGCAACAGCAACAGGAGTAACAGCAACAGCAGCAGGAGAAGATGTCGTGGCACGCCCAGAAAACGCGTTCGTCACCCAGTCACGTCTTGTCCTGCAGTCGCTGCGACGCCTTCCGTGGCTGGACGTTGGCGCAGACGTTCTTATCGCCCTCTTCTGCACGCCTTGTGCGATGGCGCAGCATCACCGCGAAATGGCGCTGCGTGGGGAGTGGCCGGGCAAGGTGGTCTTCAGTCGCGAGTGCTTCTGTGGGGAGCGGGATCAACTTCCTGCGGGACTGCCGGTGACGACGATGTTTTAACACCCAGTCTTTTCCAAATTTAGGACGAGATGAATAATAATAAGAGAAGCAGGCCACGACAAACTCTTGCGAGTGCACATCCTGGCGATGCATGTATATGTGTCAGCTTTTTTTTTGTGGCGCAGGCACAGTAGCAAGCAGTCCCACATCATCAAAGAGTATGGAGGCGTTGAGTAGCAAGCGCGCGCAAGGCAAGCGGCACCACGAAGCTTGACGGCATTGACACCTACATTCCTCTCCACCTGTAATTTCTCCCCTCTTCCTTTTTGCCTGTAGGGCTTTCTTGCGTTGTTAGACTTATTCCTGTTTACTTTTATTTTTCTTTTCTTTTTCCTGTGTGTGTGTGGGTGTGTGATGTTTGTGTTTTCTCTTTTTTGTGTTTTTTTTCGCATTTTTGCGGACTGGGTGGAAACCCTCTTTTACGTTTGTTGCTGAATTTACAGCGCGCTCAAGGTTTTTTTTGTGTGTTTGCTTTTGTTTCTCTCTCCCAAAAAATTGACTTATTCGACTAGAAAAGAAAAATCCGATTTTTCACCGTTAGTAACACTTTTGTCTTTGTTGTCGAGAAATCACTCTCTTATTAGTTATGCGGGTCTTTTTCTTTGAGAATGGAACCGCCTCTTGTTAAAGATGCTGCCAGCCATCTTCGCCATTCTTTTCATTCTTTTCCAAACATAATTAAAAGAGTAGAAAGACTTGTGGGTTTTTTTTTTTTCTGCATTTAAGATATAAACAAAAAGTCAAATCAGAGTAAGCAAACACCGTAACCTGCTTTTGGCCTCTCTTATTTTACTTGTCTTTATTGCTTCTTCTTTCTTTTCCTTGCATGCGAACACTTTCATCTGTTGTCACCTTACTAATACACACACGCACAAAAAAAAAAAAATGCTCGACTAGTTATTGTTGTTCTCATTGGTAAATTGAGCAAAAATGAGAGAGATGGTCAAATACTGTTTTTCGCGCAGAAACACAGTTGTCTTCCGTGGCAGGACTGCCGTTCGTAGTCGTTGTTGTTGTAGTTCTCTCTCTCTCTTTCTCTCCTGCGCCGTTATCTATTACCTTCCGTTCCTCTCGCCCTCTATGTCCTTCGTTGTTGCTATTGCTGCTGTTTACTTATGAAGTGTGTGTGTGTTTGTGTGTGTGTGTGTGTGTATTTATCCTGTGTATGGTGAACAACACCTGCTTACTCAACGCTTCCGTCCACAAGGTTTCCAAAGTGCACACGTTACCATTTTAATACTATTATTATTGTGCTGCTGCTGCGCAGCGAATAGCGTACAGAAGATCATCTCACTCACTTCTTTAGTACAAGACAAAAGGCAATTGACAAACGGTGAAATACTCTTTAGGTTTTTTATATCTGCAGTGAGGAATCTGCTGATCAAGTCAATCGCAAAATATATATTATTTTTTTTTTGCCCGATCACCAGACATGTCATCGAGCAACATGCTCAAGGCTCTTACAAGCGCCGATGCGCAGTTCGCCACCGCAGACTTTGACCCTACGCTGACGGACTGGTCCTTCGTCGAGCCCCTCGTTATTGGCGCGGGAGGCATTGGCTGCGAGCTGCTGCACCTCCTCGCCCTGAGCGGTTTTGCCCATCTCACGGTGATCGACATGGACTTCATTGAACTCTCTAACTTGAATCGGCAATTTCTCTTCACCCACGCAGACATCGGGAAGGCGAAGAGTACGGTTGCCGCTGCGGCTGTCATGGCGCGATGTCCCGAGGTGTCGGTGACGGCGGTGATTGGGCGGCTGGAAGACCAAACCGACGCCTTCTACGAGCAGTTCGATGTTGTATTGCTGGCTGTGGACTCCATCCCTGCGCGGCGCTGGATCAATCGCAAAGTGGCGCAGCTCGCCACACGTATTATCGTGCCATCAGCACCACCATCATCATCATCGTCGCGAAGCAGCGGTGTTGTACGTGGTGTGGGGCAGTACGTGATTGACGAGGCAAAGCCAATTATCGACACCGGCACGGAAGGGTTTGAGGGCCATTGCCGGGTCATCAACATGCGACGCAACGCCACGCCCTGCATTGAGTGTGAGATGTACCTTTACAACGACGGCGCCACGCGGAAGACGGTGCCCCTCTGCACCTTGGAATCCGTGCCTCGCGCGCCAGAGCATTGCGTCTTGTATGTGCAGATGAAAACGTGGCCAGAGGAACGTGGTGGACAAGGGAAAGAAGGTGAAGACGGCGGCGGTGCGGCAGCGGCGGTTTCCCTAGACCCCGACAACGCAGAGCACGTTCGCTGGATCGCTCAGCGCGCACGCGCCAGGCAAGAGGCGTTTGGCATTGGCGGACCTCCCATCGACGACATGTTCGCCTTGGGTGTCATCAAGAACGTGGTGCCTGCTGTGGGGTTCACCAACGCGTACGTTGCGGGACAGGCCGTCACCGAGACACTAAAGTGGTTGACCGGGTGCGCACCGGGACTGAACAACTTTGCCTTTTACAACGGGGCGACAGAGGCGGGTATTTTCACGGATGTGCAGCAGTGCATTGGGTCGCCGATGGTCGGTAGCGGCGACGTGGCTGGCTGCTGTCTTGTCTGTGGGCCACGTCCGGTCATGGCCGTCGATGCCGCGAGTGTGTGTCCTGCGGCCTTTGTGCGCGGCGTGATTGAGGAGGCCACAACCGATGCGACCGCGCGTGCGGAGTTATGCGAAGGCACGGCGTCATTGGTGTTTCACGCTGATGTTGCCGGGGGTGTGGTAGAGGTTTCGCTTCCTTGCGTAAAATTGCAGAAGCAACAAGAGCGACAATGTTTGCATCCAGCCGAGGAAGCTGCGAATGGCGATGCTGCGGCAACGCAGGTTGACAAGAAGGACGACGACGATAACGAGGATGATAATGATAATGAAGGCAGTCTCGCCGATCTTCTACGCACCGCTGGACATCACGCGTTTGTGCAGGCGTGGGAGAGCGGTGCTGTCATGGCCACTGTGGAGTGCATTGGTGGCACTACATCCCGCGTGTCCGCGTTAGTACAGTGGAGGAAGGAGTCGAGGTGATAAAGACGTGGCTTTACATACATGCAGATAAATGCCCTGTGCCTCTTAGGCTCAGTTTTGTTTTTGTAGTCTTTTAACTCCCTTTTCCTCATTAACTTTTCAGCTTCCTTGTGGGAGGAAGGAAGTTCCTCTCTAATCTCTATCGTTTCTGCTTATATGTGCGAGGCGGGTTTTTTTTTGTGTGTGTTTGTGTGTGTGTGTGTTGTTTTGTGTTAACGTTTCTTTGATCCTGTACTGCTCGCTGCTGCGGCTGGTGGTGCTCTGCTTGTTGCAAACATACACAAATACTCTACTTTTAAAGAGACAACTACCGGCGTAGCATTGTATATTAATTCAAGACGTGTGTGCGTGTGTGTTTGTATGTGTTTGTCAACGCGGCCTTTAGACACAGTACTTTGACCTACTTTCTGACGTCAGAAGACAGAAGGGTGCAACTCGATAAACCAAAAATAAAATTGTAGGGGCTGTTTTCTTTTTGCAGTACTACTCGCTGAACCGGAGTAGGCGCGGCCTTCGTTTGTTTAGTATGAAATCCCTCTTTGTCGCATGCACAACCCCTCAAATCGTCCCTTACTTGCCCTCATCTGCATTGTGGTTTGCCTTTATCTCAGAGAGAGCACACCACAGGCTCTCCTTTTTTGTTGTTGTTGTTGTTGTTGTTTGTTTGTTTGTTTGCCTTCCTATCAGAGTACAAAGAGAGGCCAGTTTCTCTGCTCGTGATCAGACACACACTTGATTTTTTTCTCTCTTTCCGTGTATCTCGCAGGGATTGCACGAGAGATGCCAACGCGCCATGCGATGCTTCGTTTGGCACAGTCACTACGCCAGCCACGTCGATGTCTTTACCGAGACCCCGACACGCTCACGGTACAGATGGCCTTCGCCGCTTCCCACACATCGACGACGCATAATGCGGACCTCTTAACGGCATCGAAGAGAAAGCCACGGCGCTCTCGGCCGTCGTCATCCTCGTTACCGCCGCCACTTGTGCTGAACCTGGGCAACAACATCACCGTCGAGCTTCCTTCCACAACACAGAGACCGAAGATGGCACAGACGCAGCGCACGAAGCAGAAGGAGGCATCGCACAAGCAGTCGCTATACGCGCCACCCACTACCCTTTCCTCCGCTGAAGGATCTATCTCCGCTGCAGCCAACAGTAAATCAGCTGAAGGCGCCGCAGCCATCGCGTTGACGCACACACACGCCGACACGTCGCTGACGTCCTCAGCAGCCTTTATGCCCCCGCAAAGCGGTGCAGCTGCTGCCGCGCTGTTGCACTGCGAAACGATGTTCGACGCCCTCGCCGCGCCGGTCTCCGTCGCACCCTTCTCCTTGCCCCCACTGGCAGCGAAGGTTTCACCAGCTGAAGCGGAAGCCGCACACGAGAGAGCCGCCGCTGCACGTGCGAACTTCTCGGTGCTACAGACAACGGCACTTCCCGTTCTCTTTCGCTTCGCAGCAGAGCAGCGACGCGCAGAAGGGGCACTAGAGACTTCCGAAGAAAGCGACGCAGGTGTTGTAGATGGTACGAGGGTAAGCGACGCATTGGAAAGCCTTCGCGTGCACCTAGACTGCATTGCCGCTGCCGCACGGTGCGATGGTCGCCGTCACGTGTCAGCACTGCCCCCGCCCGTTGTGGCTGCGCTGTGGGACTCTGTGATGCCCTTTGTCCACCCCGTAGCTCTCGCTCGCCCTGTCGATGGCACGTTGCGCACGTCATCACCATCACCAGAAATTACAAACGAAGATGAGGGAGAGGTCGCACGGCCTACCGCTCTTCTGCTCCCGCAGCAGCAGCAACGAGCGTTGGCCAAGTCGTTGAAGTCGTCGTATCTAGCAGTCCGTCGTGCCCTGGCGCTGCACACACGCACAGTGGCGCCTCTGCTGCCCCCAGCTGTCCTGTCCATGGTGCTCACTCGTCTCTACCAGTGTGGGGCGCTATCCGACGACATCCTCGGCCCGGTCATTGCGGGCCTGGTGGAGGCACAGCGCACACACGCCACGGCCGTCGCGTCCTCATCTGCCGCGTCGAGGGATGCCACAGTTGGGGGCACCATTAGTATCTTGCAGAACCGTGTCCTCCGTCTTGGCGGAGCCTGTATTGGGGAAAGCAACGGAGCACCCACGACGTCGCACAGTACCTTCCAGGGTGCGGCGGCCATCACGATGGCACGTCTGCTGGGGAAGACGGCCACACCCGGCCACCACCAGCTGCACAGCTTCTTCCATTTATCGCTCCTGCCAGAGGTCGCGCGGGTGCTGCGCAGCACCGCCACCGTGGCCTTGAACGCCATGGAAGCGCGTCGGGATGCGCATTCAATCAATAATGACAATGACGATGGAAAGGCGTTGTCGTCGCTATCCTCCTCTCCTGTGGCGGGCCAGCCCGGTGCAGATGCGCTGCTCGACCTCACCTCTGCGTTTCGACACTACGCCGTCTCCGGCGAGGCCGTCCAGCACCTGACGACGCTTTGGCGCGTGCAGTTCGCGACGTCGCCCGAGGTATCCTGGGAGGACTGCGCCACGCTGATGCGTGCGCTGTCCAAGATGCCCGTTGCCTCGTCCCGCTCGCGGCGTCGACAGGCGCGTCAGCTGGAGTCCGCCGCGGCAAGCTTCGTCGGCGCTCGGCCTGACAAGCTCCGTCGGCACATGGTGGAGGAGGATTACTACCCTCTGATGGAAGAGGTATTCGCGCAGGTGCGTCAGCTCGGCGCAGCAGCCGTACACGCGCAAGACCCTCACCGCGACGGCGATGGCAGTCTGGCTGGTGTGAAGAACGCGTCTCCGTCGCTCTTGCTAAGTCTGCTGCGAATGTTGCTGCGTGTGAACAGTCCGCAGTGGGCAGAGACCTACGAGGCGCTCGCAACGGCCATCGTCGTGCAGCTCGCTTCGCGGCGTACGCCAGTGCCGGCGTCTGCAGTGGCGGAGGCCTTTTCCTTGGTAGAGACGCAGCGCACCTTAACGGCGCTGCTGCACCGCAACTCTCTCATCCCAGACCACCCGCTGCATCGCGCTCTCCTCCATCGCGTGCTCCACGCGCCAGAGGCGTTGACGGATGCCTCGGTGGCTGCGGCGGCGCTGCTCAGCTTTGAGGTGATGATTCCCCTCGACGAAGGAAGTGAAAAAGTGGGGAAGAATGATAACAGTGCTGATGATGGGGATGTCGATGACAACACCGCACGTGCACCATCGAATCCCGGCAGAACACTCATGATGCAGGTTGCAGGCGGTGTGCCGTCAGAGATGACCTTAAACATCACCGCTAGCGACCGTGCGCGTGCCCTTCAGCTTCTCCGCCGTCACGGCCGCACCATGGACGCGACCGCCTTTGTGGCCGGCCTGTGCGTCGCGCCGATTCAGCAGCTGCCGCTGGCATCGCAGACGGCCCTCGTCAACCACCTCACGTCTGTGGCCTCGGCGGTGCCGCCACTGTACTTGGTGAAGGGCATGGCGGCAGCGATGAGTCGTCTTCACCCGTCCGCGGTGGACGAGGTCTCGGTGCGACAGTGGTACTCCCGCTTCACCGCGATTGATGTGGTGAAACGTGTGGATGCGGCGGGGTGTGCGGTGCTGCTAGACATGCTCTCATCCCACCCGCACTTCGAGCAACATTGCACCATCGCCAAGCAGGCGATCACACGGCGTGTTGGCGTGGCGCTCTTGCGCTCTGAGGACGATGACTACCACTCCTCTTCTTCGCCGCTGTCTGTGCCGAGTGCAGTGACGTTGGAGCAGCTGCCACAGGTCGTCTCCGCGCTCCGTCGCGCAAACGTCTTTCTGCCGCCGTACTTTTCGCGTGTGTGTCGGATGCTGCTCGGTCAGGTCGAGACAGCCGCGCTGGGCGATCTGCTTCTTCCCTTCAGCGCTACCGCAGAAGAGTTCATGCGACGGCAACAGCGAGAAGGTCAGGCGAGTGTGTTTAAAGATGTGTGGGAGCTGCTCCGTGGACGGGTGTTAGAGCAGGTGGAAACGCTCACGCTGGAAGATACCTGCACGGCGCTGAGCGCTTTCGCTGCTCTCGACGTTAGCGACCGTGCGCTGTTCGGTGTCTTGGTCTACCGCTTGTGGACCTGTGTGCAGCGAGACGCCACCGCCGCAGCAGCGACACAGCACCGTGCAGGAGAGGCGCAGGAGGGAGAAGTGCTAGAAGTGCAGCTAGTGCGACAGGCCGGCAGCGCGAAGGATTCAAGGGGAGGGGAAGAAGGTGAAGCGGAGACTGCGGCGCGACGAGTGGCGCACATCGGCGAGCACATCACCCGCCTTCTCTCACCGAGTGCCATCTCAGTTGTGGTCACCACGCTATGCGCACGCGAGGATGCCACGCACGATAGCACGCATCAACCGGACGCGATGGTGCAGATCATGTTGCCGTGGATGCTGCTGGCGCTGCGTCACCACCGCGCGGAGCTGTACCCCATCGACGTCGTCCACCTCCTTCCCTCGCTGCTACAGCGCTTCACAACAGCTGCCCAGCACGCGTCCTCTGCAGAGATGACACTGCCGCTTCTGCACGCCGCGTACGACGCCTGCCGCGCCACGTTTCTGGACATGTACGCCGTCCTGCCCCAACACAATGCGCTGCCTCCAGCAACAGCAACAACCACGACAGCAACATCGACACCGTCATGTCAAAGTATTGAGAGCCATGTGGTGCACAGCACGCTCACGGCGGAGGAGATGCAGCGCATGGCAGCTCAGCGCGCCGAGTGGACGCCGGCTGTGAAGCTGTCTGTTCAGGTCGTCCCCCGCCTTTGGTTTGTGCCTCTCCTTCTCACCCTCAGTAGCGCAGAGGTCGCCGACGTGGATGTGGGCCTCGCCTGCGTGGAGCGTGCGTGCACCCGTCGAGTCTGCAGTTCCGAAATCGCGGCTGGCCAGCTCGTGGATTTGTGTTTGACGATGTGCTGGCTGTTCCGCGTGTCGGACTTCGGAATGGACAAAGCGTCCGACAGGGACTTCTCTGCTGGAACTGTCAACGGCACGTCAAGTGGTCAAGATCTGCAGAACAGCACAGATGATGTTCGGTCATGCGTTGACGCCGAAGCTGCAAGGGGTACGACGACGACGTCTTCAGAGGCCTCAACCTCTTCTTCCCTGTCACTAGCCGGATCAACGCTGCGACGTGCCATGGCCACTGTGCTCTCCGCGCTGTGGTACCGCTGTGACGAGCTTGGTACGGCGCAGATCAACGCCTTGCTGAGATGCCTCAGCGACACCTACGGCGCTGACCGCGTCGACAGCGACTTTGTCGAGCGGCTGGAAAAGCAGAAGGTACTGCTTCAGATGCGAAGAGAAAAGAAGGAGAGTATGGCATCAGCAAGGGTCGAAAGCGATGGCGTCTCAGCGCCGCCGGACACTCCGATTGACGCTCGTGATAAGGTGAAAGGGCAAGTAGAGGAAGAGGAGACATCAAAGTCAGCTGCCGCAGCCGCCCGACCTCCGACGCCGTTGGATGAGATGCACGCCGATGATCTCTTTTCCATGATGTAGGAGTGAAACGCTCACAACCACGCATGGACGCTCACGATGGCGATGTTAAGTTTCTCAGGTTTAAAAGCTTCTCTCTGTATGTGTGTGCTTTTTATCCATTTAGCTGATTTGCTTCCGCAGGTCATTGGGCTCGCGGCTGCTGTTGTTGTTGTCCTGCGTTCTGTTGTTGTTGTTGTTGATGTTATTTTTGCTTTTTCTCGTCTTTCGGTCTAGCTGAGTATTGTTGTTGTTGTTGTTGTTTTTTATGATCATCTTCACATTCCTTTGGGCAGTTGTCGATTCCATTCGAGTTGCTCTGCCAGCATGTCTCCAATTCTGTTCACAGCCTCTAACATAAAGATTCACTAAGGAAAAGAGTACTGTATAGTTTCGCTATCCGCTGACCCCTTTGTTGTTACCCTCCAGACGACCTCTGCGAAACACTTCTCCAGGTTGCTCAGGCGTCGGCAAGATCCCTCTTTATGAAGCTCGCGTACATGTCGGTATGCATTTGGACTTTTGTCTCGAATGGACGCGCTTTTCTATTGATCCATTGTTACGTTTCATTTCTCATTCTTCCCCTTTCCAATTCCTCATCTCTCATTGATTGCGGTGTTGCCGTCCCTCGCAGCGTCTCGTCCACAGCCAGCGCTATCCACACGGGCAGAGAAGTGGTTGAAGCCCAGTTACTGCCTAAGAAAAAAAACCTTTAAAACCGACGCACACGCACTCACTTATAGAACCTCGCTATTGCTTACGACATAGCGACTTTATCAAATAGAATTGTTCGATTTCTTTTCCCTTCCTATATAACTACATTTACAAATAGAGATAGACACTTTACTGTGTTGCAGCAAGGTGGGCGGGGAAAGAGGCTCTCGCGCAAGCTAACACATACATATCAGTTTCTTGTTTTTTTCTTTTCTGCTTGGCTTCTCGTAGCACCTAGTTCGCCCAATGGACACCACGTCGCTGCCGCCTGTGCCGGTGCTCTCCTCTACGGTGGATGTGCCTCCACTCCGTCACATAGCTGAGAGCAATAACGATCACCACAGCAGCAGCAGTGGCATGGCTACGCTGCCGGAGTCGAACATGCGCGCAGAAGTGAACACCACACTGACGCCTGCTGCAGCGACGGCGGTTGTGCCTACCGCCACGTCCAGCCTTGCGTCTCGGCCCTTCGATGCCTTTACCGTGCGAGACGCCTCGGCCGATCCTCTGCTCGCTGGCCTTCACCTTGCTCAGGCCCAACTGGCCGCTCGTCTTGGAGATTCTACAGACAACAGCTTCTACCACGGCGGTGCCGTCACCTCTCTTCTTGCACCGACAGGACCGTCGTCGTCTTCGCCACCACTTTTACCACCGCTGCGTCGTGATGTGGTGGATGCTGCGGAGGCGGCCGATGCACAGGCTTTAGCGATGTCCTCTGCAGCAGCTGGTGGCGCGACGGTGCAGGCCTCTGCTGAGGTGCAGCACGACGGCGGGCGCCGCGGAAGCAAAAAGAAAAGGAAGCACGGTGGGGGTGAGAAGGAGGGAAAGCACGCGGCACACAAGAAGCAGCAACCGCGCCATCGCAGCCGGCGCCAGCGTGAGCACGATATGCGGATCGAGGCGGCGCTGAATCCGACCTTTGTGTGTGAGATGCGCGAACGCGTTGCGGTGCCTGTGCGGCAGTCGTCCAAGGACCAGGATGTGGTCGTAGTACTAGACAGCAGTCGCAGCGGCAGCAGCAGCAGCAGCAATTCAACCTCCTCTGGCGATGCAACAGCAGCTCCGCGCGACCCACGGAAGCCCACTGGAAGCGGCGAGCCGCCAGAGAAGGAGGAGGCCACGGCGAACAAGAAGAGGCAGGGCGGAAAGGCCCACCAACGACGGCGATCGCGGCATGCCTCCGCGCACCGTCCACCCGCCACGACAGACCTGGAAGCTCACGTGCGCCACCTCCCACCCGCGGGCAACGACGCCGTTGCTGCTGAGATCGACGACGCGGCGCGGCAGCGGCAACGAGAGGAGCAGCCGTCGGAAGCGCACGCAGGAGCGGAAGACTACAGTCCCGACGACGACGACGCCACGGCAATTCTCAACGAACGCGTTCGTCTCCTCCAGGGAGGCGGCGCACACGGCGATGAGATCGAAGTGTTGCGTGGCTACGCGGCTCTTGTTCGACCTGCAGACCACTTTCAGCGATCCCCGGCCCCGTCGTGGATGCTGCGCTACAGTAACTGGCTGCTCTTCGACGCACACACGCTAGACAGCAGCGACGCCGCAATGCTGGACAGCCTGCAACGCGACACGGTGATGGGCGGCACAGTAGGGGCGAGCGTGCAGCTGCCGGTCGACGCGGTGGTCCTGCGGCTGCGTGGGGATATCGCACGTGCGCGACGACTGCGCGATGCCATTGTGAAAGGTGGCGGCGCGGTACACCGCCTCTTCCTCCGCCCTGACACCGATGTGGCGCGGTGTGAAGTGTACAACCCAGCGGAACTGAACTGGGATCCATGTCCACCAGCAGCAGCTGCAGCAGCGCAGGGCCAAGCGTTGGCCAACGGCGCCGAAGGAGAAATGGGAGAAGTGGAGGTGCAAGCCGCGATCCCGCCCAAGACCGCGGAGCTGCAGCCAACCCCATCAGGACTCGCAAGCACCGTTGACAGACCACCCAGCGACTCAGGCACGGCGACGGTGGTAGTGGTGGCGGACGAACAAACCGCTGCCCCCGCCAAGGTCGCACCGGTGCCTCAGTACACTCCTTTGCTGCTCTCTCGCAGCTTGGAAGTAAAGGACCTGGCGCGGCCACTACAGGCGCAGACCATCCCGCCCTGGCGCCGCCGCGGGGCCGCCGTGAAGTTTCTCACTGAGCTGATTCAGTTTCTTGAGGGCCGTCTTCAGGCCTTTGGAAAGCAGCTAGACGATCCGGTGCAGGGCCCTGCATTAGAACTGATCGGTGCCCCGGACTCTTCTGGTGTGGATGGTAGCGTGCGCAGCACCCACCCACCCGCGCTTGAGCGTGCGCTGCGCACCACCATTACCAACACACTCTTAAGTGACCTCTTCGCAACATCTCGCACCGCCCTCGGCAGTCGTGCGCTGCGCCTCAGCGAAGCCCTGCGACGGCGGCAGACGCCGTACGTGCACGACGTGTACGTCACGCAGCTCGACTGTCGTCCTCTGTACGATTACACTACGCTTCTTTCGAGCCGGTCCGTCATGCGCCGCTACACCTCAACGCCCGGTGGAGGAGTAGACGGTCACCCACGCGGGCACGCCACGACGTCAGCTGCTGTGACAGGTGTGGACACAAGGCAATCGTACTCCATTCACGTCGATTACGTTCGCTTTCAGCCCTCGCTCGAGAGCTCCGCCATTAGCGTGCTGCGCAGAGGTCACCTTGGCCACTCCCACAAGAACAGCGCTGCTGATGCTGCGGACTCGGGCGAACACGGGCCACTCGCCGGCTCCTCGCGGCGTCACTCCACGGCGCTGTCCAGCTCGGAGGAGGCCTTCTCCAGCGTGCTCCTCGGGTCCTACATGAGCGTCTTTTTCCCTACAGATAAAGCCGCGACCACGGCGGGCCACAACAACAATTTCGCACATACGGTGGGACCGAATGCGGGTGGCGCGAGTGATGGCAATCGTCGTGGCTCGCTGGGGACGGACGACGTGAACGGCACGACGGCGGCCCTGCTTCTCGCGCTGTCCACCGCCACGAGCCACAACACGCTCATTCCCTTCTCCCCCGAGGAGTACCTGATTTCGCTGCTTCTCCGCTACTATGAGCAGTACCGCATGCTTCAGCTGAACCTTCTCCCGTCGTTGAAGAATCGCTTCTTTTACCAGGAGCAGCTCGCGCAGTTGCAGCGGCAGACGCGTCGCACCACGGAACTTACCAAGCTACAATCGAGGTTGGAGCAGCTCGTGGAGACATCCGCAAACGTGGAGCGGGGATGTCTGCATGTGATGGTTCTGCTCTGGAGTGCGGTCCTCGAGGAGCGCCGTCGTCGCCGTCGCTTTCCACCGCGGCAGGTGAGCTCCGCAGCCGGTGGTGGATCCCTTAACAGCCCTGTCATGAACAAAGAGGAGGAGGAGGAGGACGTACCCATTGTCATTGGGAGTCGATCTGCAGCACGGAGCAATGGGGACCGCCATCGCAAGCGCAGTGGCAGCCATTGTGACAAGGACCAGAGCAACGCGAACACTACGCAGGTGCGAGGAGAGCCTCGCGCAGACCTGCCGCTGCCACTGACGCCGGAAGAGGTCCGCGCGCATCCTCCGCTGTTCGCCGCTGCGGGAGAGCAAGCAGGGGCCACGCCGATGCCCGTCGTGCACTCGGTGAACAACACGGTGACGTACATGGAGAACGTCAGTGACGATGTCGACAACGCAGCAGCGGTGGCTGCCAGCGGTGACCGTCCCTCGTCGCTGCCGCTCTTCCTCTCGCCGGACGCGCGTGGTGCGTCCGCCAGCGCATCTCCGCTGCTGGCCCCGCCGTCTGTTGTCTCGTCCACCCCCACAACAAGCAGCCGTCCCACCGACCTCACCAACAACCTCATGAGTCCCGGCGAGGACGGGCGTGTAGTGGGCCAAGATGTCGGTACCTCGCTGCCAGCTACGCGGTTCCGCTTCTTTCTCCGCCGTTACGGGACAACCGAAGAAGCTCCGTACAGAATGGGCGACGACCTGCTGCACTATGCCGCTGAGGTGGAGGGCACGGATATTATCCTGCCCACAAAAGCAGCGCCCGCAGCCACACAAGAGCCTGCAAGCACAGAACGTCACCACAGAAATTCTAGTACTGCTTCACCTTCCGCCACACACGTCGACGAAGTTTTGTACTTTCAGCTTGTTGTCTTTACGCGCTCGCACGCTGCGATCGCGCCGCAGTACGTTGGCTGCACCGCGCCTCGCCCCTTAACCACAGCCAAAGTGATCTTTTTCAACGAAACCTTTGAAGTGCGTGCCTTGCACGAACCCGCAGAGCTGCTGCTGCACCTCATCCCAGTGACAACGGGGCCTGCCAAGCTGACGGTGGTGTCGACCGTCCGCCTTCGGCCCACGCTAACGCGATGCTACAGCCTTCTTCCCTTGCAACCCCCGACGGCGTTCATGTTCCATGGGAAGCTCTTCACACGGAACCGGACCGACAACAGCGGCAGCGGCAGTAGTGGCGGTGCCTCACCCTTTGGTGCTGCATCAACGCTGTCTGCAGCTCCGATAAGTGGCGTTTTGGCAGTATCCACGACGTGGACGAGCAGTCAGGGGCTGACCATAGGGCAGATGGAAAAGATGTTCCTTCGCGGCAGCGGTGGCGCGGATCCGCTTGACCCGCAGTACCTGCCGCTACTGCGTGCCCTCCGCAGCTACTACACCGAGGTCGGCGCCGCACGTGCGACGTCGAGGGCAGATGCAGCGAGTGAGCAGGAGCGCGCGCGGGCAAAGAACCGCGGGCGGCGTGATCGGCGGGGAGCTGCGATTCGCGACAGTCGTGGGCACAGCGCCAACACAGCGGGGCACGAAAGCAGCAACGCGTCGCACCACCACGCTCGCTCTGGGTCGAGTCCACAGCTGGGCCGGCACGCGAGCACCGTTGCCCTGCTTCGGCAGCGCAACGCCTCTGCCAGTCTGCAGCGTCAGCTCACCACGCTAGGCCCTAGCGCACTCTTCAACGCGGCGGCAGCGACGCGGTCGTCCTTTCGTGTTCTCTCCACCGCAGAGACGGGTGGCGGGGTCAGTGGTGCAGCTGGGGGAGGAGGAGGCAACGGCGGGAATGCGGGAAGTGGCCCCGGTGCCGTGAACCAGCCTTCATATCTTACCCCAAAGATGGTGCTGGCAGCCGCGTCCGGTGGGCAGGACTACGCGGTAGAAGAGGTCCTCCTGCGGCTGCCCACTACCCGGCTGCAGTACCTCTTCCGTCGCTGGCTCATCAAGATTGGCCGGGTCAAGCCTGCCGACGAGGTGGAGTCACGCCTGCTGGGTCAGCCCATCCCGCTGGACGACGCGGACACGTATCTGGCGCGCAAGCGTGTGCTGCGTGTGGTGGAGCGAGAGGAAGAGGTGCGTAGTCGGGAGTACAGCGCGTCTGGGGCCCAGTTTGACGCTGAGCGATACTACAAAGCTCCGTCCGCCATCTCCGGCCTCGCCCTCAGCAACTTGCCGCGCGAGACGAAGCTGAAGCTGTGGCGGGAGCGTCAGCGGCGGTTGTTACTCACGCTGAAGGCGAACCGCCACGTCTCTGATGCCGAGAAGCTCGAGATGATTGTGAAGGTGCCGAAGCTGGTTACGAAGTTGGTCTTTGACTTCGCGCCGCGCAGCCAGCTAAATCCTCATCGTCAGGTGCGACCCAAGACGGAAGATATCGATCGTGCCGTGCTCAAGCGGCGGCAAGACAGCCGTATTGTCATCCACATTATGAAGGCGCACAACTTACCCCACCGCGCCGACGGAACGCCGCTGGAGCCCTTTGTGCAGGCCACCTTTGTCTCCGAGGCGGCCTATACGCGCAGCGAGGTGGGCAGCAGCCCGTCCTGGTTCCAAACCCTTGAGCTGCCTTTTCAACCTCTCGACTTCGAAGAGGACACTCTCAGCATGATCGACGACGATGTGGTCATCGCGTTGTACGACAAGGTGGAGGTGAAGATGGCACCCGCTGCGGCGACCACCGCGGCGGTGGCACACGAGACGCACTACCGCACGGAGCGGCGGTTTATTGGCACCCTGCGCATTCCGTTTTACTCGTTGCACCAGGCCAATGAAGCGAGAATGGAGGGCGTGTACCCGCTGCGGACGCCGCGGTGGTTGCTCGGGTACAACCTGGCGCAGTCGACGGCAGACATCGACCACCCCTACAACTGGTCTACTGCTGGTGGTGGTGGTGGTGCTGCTGCTACTGGCCTTTCAGCGTGGACCAACAAGCCTGACGGCCACGACAACGGCAACTGTGGAAATGATGGTGGTGATGGTGATGCAATGGCTGGACCCTTGAAAGGGAACCCTCTAGGGGCGGTGGACTGCGGTCTCGGAGGGGGCGCGGGAGGGCTTTCCGCCTCCCCTTCGTCCGCAGCCGCCGCCGTCGTCGCGGCCAGCAGTGGCGTTCAGGAACAGCAAACCAACGAGCCCACCGTGCAGCTCTACCTGTCCCTGTGGCCGCCCCTGCAGCGCGACCCGCCAAAAAAGCTGTCAAGCGCGGAGCTGCAGCGCAGCGTCGGCGAGCTTTTTGTCCCACCACCGCTGCAGTATCTGCACCGTGTGGCGCTTCAATGGCAACACACAGCGCTGAAACGGGCGAAGTCAATTGCCGCGATGAATGCGCAGGCCACGACACGCCAAATTGATCCTTTTGTGGAGTGCTCGACGGGCGACCTTGTGCTGGTCTGTCGGTACATGCTGCCACGGGGTGGGCCACCACCCCCGTCGGTGCGCACTGTCTTTGAGGCCATTCGCTACGTCTCTCTGCTGCCCTTTGTCGCGGACATGATGTCCTTTGGAGAGAAGGACGTGTGGAGCACCAACGCGGAGCTCCTGGCGATGCGCTCAGGTGACTACGAGGAGCTGGCGCTGCTGCTCGTACACTTCCTGCGCTACCTTGCACCGGGCCGGCCAACCTACGCGGTGGTTGGAAGCGGCAGCATCTATCAGCAAACGATCATGGTGTTGCACCAGTTCGAGGACGCGGAGTTGTACCTGATCGACCCACGCAGCGGGTGGACCGTGCCGGCGGGGAGGCCCTACGGGACGCTGCTACGGGATGTGTACATGGTGGTCTCGCATGATCAGATGTGGGCCAACACGCAGATCTCCGGCCTGCCCCATCGCATGACTTGGGACCTCCACAACCCGACCCACTGGCTCCCCTGCTTTGACGGCGTGAAAGATCGCCGCATTCCAGCCTGTCTGTCTCATCTTCATCCAATCCAGCGCGAGGTGCTTGACTTCCCGCCAGCAGACGCCGTGAAGTCACGTGAGATTGAAATGGAGTTGCGGTCGTGCTTGAAGAGAGCTCTCCTGACGTGGCGCAATGGCTGCCCGCCGTCGTACCACCGCGGTGTTGAAGCCATCCTGCGCGAGGTGCTGGAGGCCGCTGAGGAGGAGCGGTGTACCTGCGGATCTGCGCGGCGCACCGACATTACCGCCAGCGCAGCAGCGCGGCTGAGTGAATACTTTGGAGTGTCCGTCACGGGTGACCCTATGCCGCGGCAGGAAGGCTTTGGGGCAGAAGGAAGATCGAAGAAGGGGCGACGGGGGCGAAGACACCACAGCCGCCGCAGACCTCATCACAACGGCGAGGACGGAGAAGAGGGCCACGGCAAGAACAAAGCGAGTGATGATGAGGATAGTGATGGCGCTGATTTGAGGCGCGAGGTCGGTGCCTATGCTGCGGCGCCGTCTCTTTCATCGTCCTCCGCGATTCGAGTGCTGGGTGCACCTGTGATGGGCTCCTACAACCCCTCAGATCCCCAGTTTGAGGAGCTGCTGCAGCAGGTGTTTGAGGGGGCAGTGCATGAGGTTGGCTCGAACGACGTCAGCTTCGCCGCTGGCATCTACGTGAAGAGCTTTACGGGAGATGTGTGTGCGATGTGGGTGTTTCTTGTGGCAATTTGCCGAGGCTGATCCTAGAAGACACACACAAACGGACACACACGTCAAGATATCTGGATAGGGGTACGACCTGTGCGCTGCAAAATGTCCATCGCCGCTGCCATCTCACTTTTCATCTCCAGTTTGTTTTTATTATTATTATTGAATGCTTTCTTTCAAAGGAAAAGAAAGGGTGAAGGAGAGGTTTTTCATACAAGACTACGAGAGGAGAGCTTGTTTGTATATATATATATATATATTTTACGAAAGCCATTTGCGACTCCCTTCTCTTCATGTGTAGGTATGCAGAGGTTGGGACGGAGATGTGCTGGGTGCACCTTCTCCCCCCAAAACAAAACAAAAAGGCTGCGGCGCGCAATCTACCATCCTTCACAGCGATCAAGCCCATTCTCTGTGACCATCATATTATTGTTCCCCTTTATCAAACTCTGTTATGTGACCACATGTTTTTTTCCCGACTACCTCTTGCCTCTTTCTTTCTAAATTTTTATTGTTCTTCCCCGTATTTCATTAATGACCAGAGCGTACTTCACCGTCTATCTACCTCAACCAGAAGACGAACCAAGCGGTGAGCTACACACACACATACACGCACACTTCCGATTTTTGTGTCCTGTTAAACTGCTCTGTAGTTTCCCCCCCTAGTCAAGATGATGTCCAAAGCCTCTTTCATGATGCAGGATCACCTGCGTCGCAACTACGTGATGATCACCGACGTCAGCAACCCGAACACCTTCTTCGTGCGTGGCCGCCTGCCCTTCCCGCAAGGCTTAATGGCAGTCGCGGTGCTCTTCAAGAACAAGCGGCCAGCGGACGTCTACGCACACCCGTACTTCATCGAGAAGCAGAGTGACCCCTCGCAGGCCTCCCCACAGCTCCACCTCACAGAGGAGTCGCAGGGCATCATGAAGATCATCAGCGGGCTGCGGTACATGCGCGACGATAACACGAAGCTGGACAACACCATGGTCTTTGTGACGGACTACAGGGTAGAGGTGGAGGGACGCATGCCTCGCGTGCCCACCGATGCCGCAGAGCCGCACATCGGGACGAGCGTGGCGACAACGGCGGTCGTAGGCGACGAGCAGCAGGCATTCGACAAGGCCAAGGCGAAGCTGACCCTGCAACAGCGCGCGATGCTGCGCCGCAACATCCACCACGTGCAACAGCTGCCCGGTGGGGGTGGGGATGCCGGGTTGGGTTTGGGTGGGATACGGAATCCCGTCGCGCCATCCCCTGCTGCCGACATCAGCGGTGAAGCCTCGAGCGAAGCGGCGTCGTCCACTGTGCCAAGCAGCGGCGGTGGTGCACCAGCGCCAGCAGCAGCAGCGTCTGGGGAGCAGTCCGTTATACCGGGCTACTCCACCTTCCCAACCCCGGAGGAGTGCGCGGCGGATGCGTGGGTGGTCTACCGATTCTTGAAGGCGGCCATCTTCGGGCGTCGCGCCGTCAAGGAGGAGGAGGAAATGAGCCCGTCCCACCGCCTTGACGTGCCGGCGCTCTTTGAGAAGCGCCTCGGCGGCTACACAGTGCTGTATAACCCGGCAGAGGTAAACGAAAAAACCTTCACCGAACTCGTCTCGAAGCTGCAACGCGAGGAGCGTGTGGTCAAGGCGATTGTGGTGCCCACGCGGCCAGCCTGGAGGCACCTGCAGGTCTGGGCAGATGTCTTCCCAGATGCAGAGCTGATCTGCAGCGGCGATGTGCCACTGGTGCGGAGTCGCGGTGGGGTGCCGAACCCAAAACCCGCTAACTCCGACGCAGCACCAGAGGCGTTGAAGTATTCGACAGACGCACAGGCGGGTGGATCGGACGTTGGGATTCCGGGTCTTGGCAGCAGCACCAGCAACGGCGTGGATGCCGCAGCAGAGCCCGCGGAGTGGCGCGGTGGGTGCCACGACTTTGGCGAGGGTGTGACCGGCCTGTCCTTCCCCGAAGTGGACCTCGAAGCCGAGGCAGCGGCGGAGCAGCAACGCGCAGAGGCAGCAGCCGCACGTGCCAGCGCCACTGCAGAGGCCGCCCGGCTAGAGCAGCAAGAACGCAAGCAACAGCAGCGAGCCCAGTCGCGGCCACAACCCTCATTCCTCCACGCCCCCGAGGCCGCCAGCGCACGTTCTCAACAGCAGCAGGCAATGCGGACTCACGTGGGCGACGACGCGGGCGAGACCTCACCCGACCCCTTCGCTGAACAGCGCCGTCGGCAGGATGAAAAACTCCAACTTCGACGCGAGATGGCGGAGGAGGAAGCGGCGGACGCGCGACTTCGGGGCCGCCCTGCCGGAAGCGCATCTGCCCCACCGAGGACAGCAACAGCAGCAGCAGCAGCAGCTGAAACGGGAGGGGAGGGCGATCTGGTAGATATTCTCTGGCGCGATGCCTCCTTCTTCACGGAGAAGGTGCAACAGCCGGTTGGACTGCGCGAGAGCGACGCGGACCGCCTGCGCGTTCTCTCTCCTCATGCGCCTGCAGGGGCAGCGACGAAGCCGTCGACGCCTGTGGACCACGTGCAGCTCACGTCCACGATTGAGCTGCTGCGGATTGCCGGGGATGCCGCTGCGGAGGAGTACGTGCTGTATGACGCCAACAGCGCCTCTCTCGCCTGCACAGACCTCTACCACGGCGAGTACTCCGACCTCGACCCTGCCAACTCGTGGATGTGTCGGGTGTGGTTCAAATTTATGAAACGCGGGAACTACAGGCGCACAGATATCGCGCCGCGCTATAAGTGGTTGCAGGTGTTGCAGCAGCGATCGCTGCCTGCGCTGCAGACTGCCATCGAAGAGGTTACACGGACGCGGCCCATTCGCTTTCTATTGTACGCGCATGGGACGCCGCCGCTTCAAGGGACGGGGGCGAACGCGCTTCGGCAACAGTGGAGCTTGCCTCCGCTGCACGCGACGGAGCTGCCGCGTGACCCGCGCGGGCGTTGATGAAACATCTCTGCTTTTTTTGGTCTTTCATGAAGACAAAATGAAAGGAAGTGAGAACGCACGGGTCGCCTCTCACCGTCGATCTCCTACTCTGCTTTTTTTTTTTTTGCGTGAGTGTACTTGTGTATTTGTGTGTGTGTTTGTGGAAGGTTGGTTGAGCAGTGCCTTTTTTGTGTGTGTCTGTCTTTCGCTTTACATGTTGGTCGTACGATGGCCATCTTCACTGGTTCCTCTTCACAGGCAAAAACAATGCATTATATATATTAAAAAAATGAAACTAACCTAGCCATGATCGTTTTGGGGCGTGGCGTGGGGTGTCAAAGTCCGTAGGCACCTTATGAACGCCGCTGCCCTCTTCCCCTTGTGTTGTTAGCGTAGATTCAACGCTCTTCTCATTCAAATTCCAGAAAGCGTTTTCCCGTGTTGTCGAGAGAGGCCGCTTATTATTTTTCGTTTTTTTTTTTTTCCATTCTCTCTCTTTCTCTTCCTGTCTCTTTACCGCTCTCCAACCAATTGGTTTAGCTTCGCCGGAAACAAAAAAGTGGCGTAAGAGAAAGGCTGTGCTCGTTCTTAATCTCTCTCTCTCTCCTACTCCTTTTTTGTATTTGCTTGCTGCTTCTTCTCTGCGTGAAACACCCTGCAAGCAGCGACCACGTAGGACAGCTTCAACACAATTCTATATTTGTGTACTAGCATACTTTTATCTCTCTCTTTTTTTCTGCAGAGCTGGTTATAATTGATTCTCTGCTTCTCAGTGCCAGTGCATCGTGGTGCACCCCAAACTCCTAACACAGGAGTTGAAAAGAGATAACACGGAATAGCGCAGGAACGTGCAACGTGTTGACTCGCCTTCTCCTTGTATTCCCGGTACATCTGCAGCGCTTCTTTCCAGCTGCGTACTTCCGATCGCGGCCGCAACCACAACAACAACAAAACAAAAGCCCAATACGACGTCTACTAAACATTTATCTTTTTTAGGTTTTTTTTTTCAACGTTTGCATCTCTCTTGAAATACGGCACTTTACATTTAGGATTTTTCGTACCTCTTCACCTTGTCGTCTAGCTCATATCCGGCCATTTGTTCTTAGAAGCAAACGGAAACGTTGAGAAGAGAGGAGGGCTGTGCACCTCCGCCTGGCTCTATTTTATTTGTACATCTCAGAATACTACTCGTGCCGTTCTCTTGCAACGAGATAAATTAATTTTCTGATTGTGTGTGTGTGTGTGTCTCGTGTTGTTTCTTTGCCCTCTCGATTTGAGGGGTTTTTTAAGTCGCCGATCTTCATCATAGTACTTCTCCCTTTTTTCATTTTTTTTAAAGCTCTTCTACTTTTTGAACACCTCTTATTGTTTGCGCCATCCTAACGTGTGCTTCTCCCTCTTCTTCATTTTGCTTTTCTTTGCCCTATCGTTGTGTTCGTCTTCTTTCGCGTTTACCTTTGGTTTTATTATTTAATTCTTTTTATTGCATCAAGCATCATCGTCTCTTTCATTCCCGTTGTATATATTGTTTCTTGTTTTGTTTGTGTGTGTGTGTGTGTTGTACTTTTTCCCTCCTCTGTTATATATATATCCTCCTCTTTTACACAAAAATCGCAACGTGCGTATGAATCAATAACAATTAAAAGGTATATAGAGTTCTACAGACACACATATACACAGAGAGAGGTAAAATACCTTAGGAACCAAAGGGCTTTTCTTTGAATTTTTCACAAACGACTAAGGAGTATCTTCTCCGTTTTTAGAATCATTATTATAATTATACATCCGTGCTTTCATCGTATTTATATGCTTTGTGTTTTCGCTTTTGTGTTGTTGTTATTTTGTATCAAAAAGAGTTTGAACTATATCTATCCTCGGTAGTCTTCTAATAGTAAACAAGCAACCTTTGCGGTTTCTTTATCAAAAACAATACTCCGTAACCTTCTTTTCCGTGTTAGTGTTGCTGTTGTAGTTGATGTTGTGTCCTGCTGGTAGATCTGATTTGGCTTTGCTCTTCGCTTTGTAGCAAGACAAAACTTTACAAATTCTTTCTTTTTGAGTGTCCAATCTTTTTTTCTACTTTTCTTTTCTCCCATGTCCGCGCGAAGTTTGAGCGTGAGTTGGGCCAACGACGACTCCTTCCCTCGTGAGGGTCCGTCCTCGCTGAGCAGCCGACACCTCAACCCCTTCCCCTCCTTCAACAACCGGAGTAGCAGCAGCACCGCCTTCTTTTCGTTCAACACAGCGCAGTGGTCAGAGCACAATACCCATGCACCCCGTGCCGCAGGGCAATACCATACGCACACGCTGGACGAATTAGCGCCATGGCGCACCCCACAGGACTGTCGCGAGGGTGGGCTAGCTCTTCTCTACAGCATGCAAGAGATCCTCACCAACGTGCAGCGCGCGCGTTTGTCCAGTGTGCAGGAGGTGTATGCGCCGGTGCGCCACACCAGCCCGGCAACGTCCAGTGCCAACGGCCGAGATGCACATGAAACGCACCAGCCTGATGGATCGTCCTCGCTGCGTCTCTCCATGCGGCAGCGGCATCGAAGACCGCAGCCCACTACAGCAATACGCCCCGAGGATGACGGGGACGTCAGAAATACGAGTCTGTCGAGTGAGGGCAACGCAGCCGCTACGACATCGCATGCAGAGGCCGAAACAAAGGCCGCAACGCTGATGGACTACATACTTCCCAGCAGCAGCAGCAGCGCACGACAGCCGTTGCACATGTGGCTCGACGACTCCAAGACGCAGCGCACAGCCCCATCGCCAACGACGAGCGCATGCGAAACCGCATCAACTCCCTCCTTTCAGGGTGACGGGGAAAGTGCTGTGGAGGGTGGGCAGCGCTGGCAGGCCCAGTCTGAGGAGGAGATGATGTCACGGCGAGGCAGTACGGGCTCTGCAGCAGGAGTAGCAGCAGCAGTAAACGACCACGCCTTCGCCCTGCCTCCTGTTCTCCGTCCCTCTACTCAGACTTGTGAAGGCCGCGCCAACGTCGTCTCCACCCCGCCCACTGCGGAAGTCGTCCCCGCCATTCCACGCTTCGACGAGCTTAAACTTCTTCAAGAGAAGTATCAACAGCATCTGGAAGCACATCAGCAGCCCCATCCCCGCAGCGAAGCAGCGCGATGTAAGGCGCACGCGTTAATGCACTCCTCCGAGGATGAGCAAGATGATGATGATGAAGATAACGATGCGTTCAATGAGAGCCACGATGGCAGCCCGCCCGCCACTCTGCAGACGATAACGCGGTTAGCACCGGATGGGGGCAACGGCACTGCTCGCCCCGCGCCGCCACCACCATTATCATCATCGTCATCCCGACCATTTACCATGAGCCCAGACAACAGCAGCCATAGACAGTCAAGCTTCTCATCCAGCTCTCAACAACGGAGCAATGGGGATTTCGACAAAGCAGCAGATGAACAAGAAGTAGAGGAAGATGAGGAAGTTGATGACGTCTCTGATCACATGAGTGCGACCAACTTTGGCGAGGGCGGCCATCTTGCCTGCGTGCCAGGTGACACCCTGCACAACCGCTACACGCTTCTCCGAGCACTGGGCGTGGGACGCAGCAGCCGCGTGTGGCTCGCCGCTGATTTGGAGCAGTGCTCCCTCGCCCGGCGCCACCTCATCCGCGAACTCGGCGAACGCGAGGCCCGGCGCCTCTTCCGCCCGCAGGAGCGTCCGATGTTCGTTGCCATCAAGGTGTTCCGCTGCAGCGCCATGTACACCGATTGCGCCGTCTACGAAGCCAAGTTGTCCACCTTTGTGAAGGACAGCGTGAGGCTGCGGCAGCTGCGGGCGGCGACGCGATCGCCACCGTCGCGCTCGATGTCGTTGGTGGTCTCGCCCACCATCGCCCGTCCACTCTCCCCTCTATCACAAGCAGCAGCAGCAGCAGCAGCCGCAGCAGCGAGAGGAGCAACGATGCCGCTCGTGAACGTCTCGCTGCCGCCAGCTCTTCTGAGTCCGCGTACCGCCAACCCCCCGGCAACTCTTTCAAGCCACGGCGGTGTCAGCAACGCCAGTAGCTTTGCCGGCCCAGGCAGCTCCCCCCACCCCAGCAAGCGACTCACCACGTTTCGCGCCGCCTTCACGGTGGAAGGCGCCTTTGGCACACATGAGTGCTTGGTGATGGACGTGCTCGGGTCCGGCGTGGACAAGGCGATCAACGAGACCCACCTCGCCGGCTTCCCCTCCGAGGTGGCGCGCTCGATTCTTCTCTCCACCCTGCAGGGCCTCTCCGTCCTGGCGGCCTGCCACGTCATCCACACCGACTTGAAGCCGGAGAATCTTCTCTTCACCGACCTCGAAGCCGGCGTGGCGGCGGAGATGCGCGCCTTCCAGGCTTCGCAGCTGCAGACGGGCCATCGCAGCGGGCTCTGGAGCAGCTTCACGCACCGCCGCGAAAACGTGCTGGAGTACTCGCAGCGAAAAGAGCTCGAATCGGCATCGCAGGCGGCGTTGACGGTGGACAGTAGCCGACAAAATTCGTCTGTGCTCACGCCGGAAGAGGGCAATGTCGGTGGTGGTGGTGATGGTTTGCATGCGTCCTACTTGAGCTTGTCGAACAGCGGAAGTGTGGGTGTTCTCCAGCACACGTGCGCGCCTCAGCATCAGGGCAGTGAGGAGATGCAGTACAGCGGAGAGGACGGCGAGCCCCGGCATCCACCGCCTCGACACTGCATCTCCCCCACAGCACCACACGCCGACCCGACCGTAGCTCGGGTGAGGACGGAAGGCGGTCGCGTCAGCACTCCCTCCCGTCTCACCAGCCCGCTCCTGAGTGCCACACGCCGCGGTCGCACTTCGCTGTCGTCGCCCTCCACACCACCGCGTCGCGCACAACGCCCCGCCTACGAAGTGCGCGTCTCCGACTTCGGGCTTTCCTTTATTACGCCGCCGTGTCTGCGGCTCGGCGTGCGAGCGTTGGTGCGCTACACGGAAGACGTCGGCGTCAACGAAGACGAGCTCGTCCACGACGACCCACTCTCCCAGCTGCAGTGGCTCTACGATCAGCAGCAGCAAAAGCAGCAGCAGCAGCAACAGCATCCAATTATCCCGGCACCGTTTGCCACGCGCTTGGCCGGCGTGAGCACTGTTGACGCTACGAGCCGCAACGGCACAAGCGTGGGTGCAGTGCCAAGTGGTGGATGGTGGAGTGCGGCCGCAGCAGCGGGGGTGCCGGAGTGGACCGCTGAGGTGGACCTGATCGATGAAGCTGAGCTACGGGCGCTGCAAGCCGAAGAGGCGCGCGAAGACGAGATTTGCCTTCGCCGAAAGAGCGATGGCGACACAATTGTCGTTGACGGCGCTGTTGCAGATGTTCCATCGTCAGCGGAACCTCAAGGCAGCGACGCGAACGCAGCATCCACAACAGCAGCAACCGCGACGGACTTTACCAGTGTGGTGGATGTCAGCGCTACCCTTGTCGGCGCAGCGCAATCGACGCGTCGCAAGAAGGCAAAGGTGGGGGACGAGGAGCATCTTCAAAAGGAGACATTGATGCCAGCCGGCGCACAGGATAACGACACGACGCACCAAAGGACATTCACCATACTCGAAAGCAGCAGCGACAGCACGAACGACAGCCTGCCCAGACGTCGCGTCACAGCAAGCGACGCGGCAGACTCGGGGATGGCGGACCACCTGATGTCCTCTGCCGTGGCGTCTTCTGGGACAGCTGCTGCACCGCCCATGGCCCTGCGCACCGCGAGTTATCACTCTCCTGTGTCTCACCCTCTCACTGCCGTGCCGAGTGTGGCAATGGTCGCCTCCGAATGGCAGTCCCCGCACGCCAACGGGCACGAAGAAAACCCAGGGATCAACGATCGGTCACGTGCGCCGTCCACCTCGCCCTTAAACCCACTTGACAGCCCTCGCTGGGGTACTGGCCAACAACGTCGAGTGGCCGAGAGGGTCGCAGAGGACGGCGAAGAAGCCTTGTATGCGACACCGCCAGACCCACGATCGTCCTCCCCGTGTGCGCAGCCCCTCACCGCCGCGCCGGCGCTGCTCAGCGGACGCAGCTCTGCTGTAGGGGATGAGAACTTCCCTGACGCACCATCCTTCACCCGGCCCTCGGCGCTTCATCTTCCCCTGCCTGAAGATGCCACCACATCCAAGAAAACAGCGGATGAGGGCAGCCGCAACAGCAGCGCCAGCCCCACAACCGCTTCTCGACTGTCTGCGCAGAGGTCCACGCTCATCTCCCCTCGGCTGCGGCGATCACCAAACTCGGCACTGGCCAGTCTCACGGCCCTCCGCCGTCTTGAGCTGGACATTGTCCGGAATCAACGCTACACGCGTGGCGCCACCATCCAGAGCCGCGAGTACCGCGCTCCTGAAGTCTTGCTCGGCAACTTTTTTCTCCCCTCCTGCGATGTGTGGTCCATTGGCTGTATCGCCTACGAACTCGTGACCGGGCGTTTCCTGGTGGACTGCATTGCCGATCGCGAACACTTTGGCCGGCAGCTCGCGCGCCACCTTGACCGCGAAGAGAAGGGGAAGAACGAAAAGAGCACAAAAGACAGATCAGCCACCGAAGATGACGACGACGATGAAAACGATGTGCAGTGGGACGGATTGCCGATCTACGTGGGCGACGATGAGCAGGACCTCGATATCTTTCATCTCAAGGCGATGATGCGTCTGCTGGGCCCTCCGCCGATCAGCTTTTTGCGTCAGCGTCCCATCGGCCTTTTTGTGGAGGACTACTTTGACGAGTGTGGGACCTTCCGCTTCTGGGAGGACGGGGAAGGAGAGGAGAGTGGAATGTTGTTGGCAGAGAAGTATCGCCGACAGGAACTGCGCTACTGGGATGGGCAGCGACGACGAAGCAGTGGTGGTGGTGGTGGTATCGGTAGCATGAGCAGCAGTCCTGCCGATGGTTTTGGCGGTGATGCTGCTCTTCCTCATGCGCTTCACTCGGCTGCGCTCCACGTGTACGCCTCGAACAGCAGCAACCACTACACGAGTTACGAGAGCGGCTACGACAATGGCGAAGAGTATGATCGTGGCAGTCGTGTCGGTAGCGGGGAAGGCGAAGTGATGACGCGCGTGCGGCCGTACAGCTCTCTGCGCGGCTTCGACGACCCCCTGGACTCACAGGCGCGTGTCTTCTCCTCCTCGGACGCTGTCGGACGCAACGACTACCGCAGCACGCCGTCCACCGATGCCACCCCGTCCACGCTGTCCATGACCCCACGCAGCATCACCGCGTCCGCCATCAACTCGTACCTTCGCAGCGCAGGCGCGACAGCGCCTATGACCAGCAGTGGTGGTGGAGGAGGGGCAGTCGCTGGATCAGCAGCTCCCGTGCACCTCAGCGGACATCTCTTTGCCCCTCACGCGTCCGCGCCGGACACGCGCAACTACCCCATCGAAACCGAAGACTGGGTTGAGGTGCGGCAGATTCTTCGCTTGAAACTTAAGTCCGAGGCAGAAGCGCACGACTTTGAGCGCTTCCTGGCCAAATGTCTCATCTGGGATCCCGCACAACGCGCGACGGCGGCGGAGCTGTTGATGGACGATTGGATGGTGAAGTACAGCCACAAGGTTGCCGACGCGATGGACAGCGAGGCCGACGACGAGGACGCGTTCGGCGACGAGGCTGCGGTGGCCTAGAACTGCATTTTTGGAAACGCTCCTCTTTTTCCCCTTCAAGAAGCACAAAGAAGTGTGGCCATCATGTCTCAGTGACGCGTTGTGGTAGCGGTGGTGTGGTGCACACGCTCTTTTGTTGCTGCTGTGTGGAGATTGTTTTCATAGTCTACACACTTTCCAGGTCACCACGCAACAAATCTAATAATAATAATAATAATAATAATAATGACTGCACAATATTTTTGCTCGGGTTCTCATCAAAGGGCTCTGTCTTTCGTCAATGTGTAAGCACACTTTACGTTCCTCGGCTGTTGTTGTTGTTTTTAGACCAAAGGCTGTGGAACAACAGTAACGCGAACCCCCTCCGATTCAGTGCCTCGTTGCAGAGCTCCCATGATTCAAAAACTTTTATTGACAACTTCTCTTCCTCTCTCCCTACCCTACACATTTTATAGTGTCTTTTTCGTCTTCTTTACTTCTGCTGTGTGTGCTCACATGTTGCTGCCACAGCTGCCTTCGCACATCTTCTGTTAGGAGGCACACAGCAGCACGCCCACACTTCCCTATCGATCCACACCTATACTTATCTGCTACTTCATGCGCATCAGGACAGGGTCACCCAGAGACGCCGCAGACAAGAGAGGAAGAAAATAAGAGGCTATCAGCTCTTCGTGAACATTGTTTTTTATTTTCTCTTTCTCCTTTCTTACTATTCTTCCTCCCATGACCATGAAGGCGGCGGCACCAACAACACGTCGCACCCGGCGAGAGCCCGCCTACTACTACCAGAGCGCCACCGCCTCCATCGAAGGAAAAGTAAGGTTCGGAGAGGGCTGCGTGGTGTTGCCGCACGTCCGTGTAGTGGTGCCCGCGGGTTACGTGCTGGAGGTTGGCCCCTTCACCCTCCTCGCGGACTTTGCGGAGGTACGCGTATCGGCGCCGCCGCTGCCACCACCGCGATGTGCGTCCCCTGCTCGCGCAGCTCCGTGCATTGCACTGCGGATGGGCAGCCACAATCACCTGCAGTCGTACGCCCGCCTGCACTTCAACCTTCTCTCCTCCACGCCAGCCGGCGCACGTGCCCACGAGACAGCAGCGACGAAGACACAGGTGATCACTGCCCACCCGTCACGCGCTGCGCCACGCAGCATCGAGTTGATGGGGGCCGGCAACGTGCTTCAGGCCTTTAGTTCGCTTCACGCACGCCTCTGCGCCTCTTCGGTCTCCGTTGACTCTCGCCCAATGAACGACTCAACAGAACAAGGGGACGTCTCTCTGCCCAGGTGGCACCTCGGCCACTTCAACGTGGTCACGGTACACACCAGCATTCTCCTCCATCTTTCTTCCCAGTCTTGTGCAACGTCTCTACCGGCAAGGGAGGTGAGTCGCGGCACGCTCCTCTCCCCCGCACCGGTGATGCCACCACTTGTGCCCACAGAAGGCCAGATAAGCCTTCAACATGCCCAGCAGCTTGGCGACGATGTCCCGCCTCCGTCTTCAGAGCCCTCCATGCCAGGCAGAGTCTCTGTTGAAGAACGGCTGTTTCAAGATCACTCTAGTGACGATGAGGAGGTCAACACAACGAATGGCGGCCCAGTCGCGAAGGGGAGGGTGAAGGAAGCCTCACCTTCCCTGCTCTCTCCCCCCGCCGCCACAGCAGCAACCGCAGCAGCATTACACGCCGACGCACCGTACAACAAGGCACTCCCAACACGTGTTGACAACACCGTTTATCTATCGAAGACCTTACGCTCCTCCCCACCGAACACACGGACGTGCGCACCGGTGTGCTGTGAGGGTGGCATCGGCCTCCCTCGCTACGGCACTCGCAGTGTGTCTGAGTTGCCCACCATTATCAAGCGCATCGTCGATGAGGCAAAGCAGCGGAAAGAGCTCGACGGAGCACTACCTCACCCACAGAGATCCACAGCTGCATCAGCAAACTCTCCATCCACTACAGCAGCGCCAGAGCCTTCGTCGCCGATTGCGGCGGCAGCGACAACGCTGGTCAGTCTTGAAGGCTACGTGGAGTCCGTGCACCCGGACCTGCGCTCGCACACGGAGCAGCAGGTTTGTGCGGAGGTGGAGAGTCTGTGCCGCTGTTACATTCGTCAGTACATCGACGACGCAGATTTGCGTCCGGTGGATGGGCAGTACGATGAAGAGTGAACGCGGGATGGCAACGAAACAACTAAAAACCAAATCTGCCCAAAACTGTTCTCTCGTCACTTTTTCTTTTTCCCTTTGCTATCCGCGCCGAGGTTGTTTTGGTTTTTAACGACTGTGAACCGTTATAACGTGTATACAATTGCCAGTAGAAGAAAAAAATACAACTTTATCGCACCAAAATTCAGCAATCTCCCTATTGAGCCGAAGCAGAAGACCATTAGTATTGCTGAAGTTTATGTCGTCGTTCGTTGTTGTTGTTGTTTTTTCTTGTCACCAATAGAGTCGTTTATCTAATCAATTATCCTTGTCTGAGTGGGTATTCGCACGCTCTGATACGCATTTCAGTGTTTTCTCAGGACCCGCAAGTCTCTGCATGGCTCTTGAATGCGCCTCTCTTCTCCCTCCCCCTGCTTAACGTTTGCGCACGATCTGTTTCACTCTCTCCGAACCTCCTCTCTCTTCAATAAACCTGTTATTGCATCATCGCTTCCTTTGTGCGTATTCACCTGCACACACACACATACACACCTATAATACTCAAACGCACATATATATACGTACATATACCTGCAGTTCCTCTCGCCTTCTTAACAGCTCTCTTTTTTTTTTTAACCTTTCCCCTTCCTCGCACAGACTCCTCTTCAGTCATGTCCCAGCAAGATAAGGTTGCCCCCCAGGATCAGGACTCCTTCGTCGACGATCAGCCCGGCGTCCGCCCGATCCCGTCCTTCGATGACATGCCGCTGCACCAGAACCTGCTGCGCGGTATCTACTCGTACGGTTTCGAGAAGCCCTCCAGCATCCAGCAGCGCGCCATCGCGCCCTTCACCCGCGGCGGCGACATCATCGCCCAGGCGCAGTCTGGTACGGGCAAGACCGGTGCTTTCTCGATTGGTCTGCTGCAGCGCCTGGACTTCCGCCACAACCTGATCCAGGGCCTCGTGCTCTCCCCTACTCGCGAGCTGGCTCTGCAGACGGCTGAGGTCATCAGCCGCATCGGCGAGTTCCTCTCGACGGGCAGCAAGTTCTGCGAGACCTTCGTCGGCGGAACCCGCGTGCAGGATGATCTGCGCAAGCTGCAGAACGGCGTGATTGTTGCCGTGGGCACGCCTGGCCGTGTGTCGGATGTGATCAAGCGTGGTGCCCTGCGCACCGACTCCCTCCGTGTGCTGGTGCTGGATGAGGCTGATGAGATGCTTTCTCAGGGCTTCGCCGACCAGATTTACGAGATCTTCCGCTTCCTGCCCAAGGACATCCAGGTCGCGCTCTTCTCCGCCACCATGCCGGAGGAGGTGCTCGAGCTGACGAAGAAGTTCATGCGCGACCCCGTCCGCATTCTTGTCAAGCGCGAGAGCCTGACGCTGGAGGGCATCAAGCAGTTCTTCATCGCCGTGGAGGAGGAGCACAAGCTGGACACGCTGATGGATCTGTACGAGACCGTCTCCATCGCCCAGTCCGTCATCTTCGCCAACACCCGCCGTAAGGTGGACTGGATCGCCGACAAGCTCAACCAGAGCAACCACACCGTCAGCAGCATGCACGCTGAGATGACGAAGGGCGACCGCGAGCGTGTCATGAACACCTTCCGCAGCGGCAGCTCTCGTGTGCTCGTCACGACCGATCTCGTGGCTCGTGGTATCGATGTGCACCACGTGAACATCGTCATCAACTTCGACCTGCCGACGAACAAGGAGAACTACCTGCACCGCATTGGTCGCGGTGGCCGTTACGGCCGTAAGGGTGTTGCCATCAACTTTGTGACCGAGAAGGACGTTGAGCTCCTGCACGAGATTGAGGCGCACTACCACACGCAGATCGACGAGCTGCCGGTCGACTTCGCCGCCTACCTGGGCGAGTAAGCCTACCGTCCCCCCTCTTGACACACTAGCTCTCTTTCTCTCTCTCTCTTTCTCCTTGCCTTTGCCTTCCTTGATGGACCGGTGAGGGATGCGGTCCTTGACGGCGAAGGGAGTGAGAGCGAGAGCGAGAGAGAGCAAAGAAGAAAAGAGTCACGGAGCGGAGCGGAAAGGAAGGGAAGGGAAATGTCCGTCTCGACAAGAAGAAGGACAATGATGGTGCGGGTGATTGCCAGCGGTGGAGTGTCGACAGAATACAAGAGAAGAGTGGAAGGGAGAGGTAAAGAGATAAGACACTCAGGGGAAAAGGAAAAAGGCAAGATGAACGCGGAAACACAAGAAAGGTAACGGATGAGACTAAGAGAACGAAAGAGAGAAAGATGGAGAGAGGATCAGGTGATCTCTCTCACCCTGGCTCGCTCAGTCTGTTTTTTCACCTGCCCCTGCCTTGACATTTCCCTTCAATCACAGTGAACTTTTCCTTTCCTGCTGTGTGCCCTCCCCTCCCCCTTCACACTCCCCCTTTTCTTTTTCTTCTTTCTTACTTGTAACCTTCACTTTATCATCTCACCTTAGCTGTTTTTATTTCTGACTTTCCTTTTTTGCGAAAACTCCAAATTGTGAGAAAAACGTTGTTTTTTGTTTTTACTCTTTTTCAGTCTGAGATTATGAATGTGTGCGTGTGTGTAGTGTCGTTGTTGTTTTCTTTTGTTTTCTCTCTGTAACTAATCAAGACCAGCTGCACACACGCCAGTCGCTGTACTAGCCGGACGTGCTGGCAGAAGAGGTGCTGATCTGTGTGTCTCTCACCCTCTCTCTCTCTCTCTCTCCAAAAGGAAAGTCGCGAATCCTCTTCTTTTTTCCATTTTAGCCGTGCCCATTCGCAGTTCCTTCGCACTCGTTTCCGTGCTGGTGTGTGCGTCTTGTCGTTGTTGCTGCCGTGATCGTTGTTGTTTTACGTATGACTTCTTTTCTGTCTTTTTTTTTTCTTTTTGGGCCTACGTTGCGATAGTACACAGAGCAAATGCATAAACCAAAAAGCACAAAGAATCGTTGGCCTCCTCTCCGAGAGGTCCTTGTTTTCTTTTTTTTCCTTTTATTGTCAGTTTGGTTTGTTTGAATACACAACATGTCTTTTCCTTTTCTCTCTCGCTTGCTCCGCACACGTTTGTGCTGATGTGGGTGTGTACGTGCGCGTACCTCATAAAGTACTCACCTAATTAAGAAGACACTATGAAATCTAAGTAAGAAAAAAAAAGTAGGAAAAGAAAAGTTTAATACTTGATCGCTTTAGTGGTCAATTTAAGATTAGTTATTTGTTTTTTAATCTTGGTTTTTTCCTCTGTCGTTTACACACACACACGCAAACAAACACGCGCACACGCATATGTATATCTTTTTGTGTATGCGGGTGCGTGTGTGCGTTCCTCAACTTTTGTACTCTCCTCTTCCCTTTTTTTTTTTTTAGCACACCTTTGTTGTCTTAGCAAAGAGGGAAAAAACAAACAAAAACGGAGAGGCAGAGCCTTGAAGTGGTAAAGAGAGTGTTTCATTTTATTTTTTTCTTCTCGATTATTATTATTTAACATACAAAAAAGGATTTTAATGTCCGAATCCACAAAAAAAAAAAATATGTCCGCCCTAACAAGCAGAGGAAAGTTAAAAATATTAAGAAAAAAGAAAAGGAAAAGATGCATGTTTTTCCCCTAAAGAAAAAAAAAGAAAAAGTTTGTTTATAGAAAGAATAAAAAAGAAGAGAAGCAGAAGACTGCACAGTGAGAGCCTACAGAAATTTTCCGCCGTTCATGTTTTCTTTTCTTTTTTCTACTATTTCTATTTCCTTCTCACGGCATCGAAATACGATGAGGTGTGTGCGCGTGTGTGTGTGGGTGTACTCGTCCTCTGTCCTCAGTCTCTTGTGCTTCCTCGTAAAGAGCTATTTAAAAAAAAAAACTAGGTGAGTCTCCACATTTAGGCAAGCGACAGAGTTATCCTGTCTATCTCGCTGCCCCGTTTGGCTCTTTGCTGTCGCAGCTACCTTTGTGTGAGCCAGCGTTCAGCGCGAAGAAGCAACAGTGCAGTTCGTGATGGAGGATCGTGCTCGGGGAGTCGCTGCTGCTGAGGAGACCTGTGCGCTTCTCTCCCTCTGTTCGGCTGCCACCTGCATCTCCTGGAGAAAAGAAAAAAACAGAGAAGGGATTGCGAGCTAGCTAGATCGTGTCGTGCACAACGCACCTTCCCCCTCTCCCACAGTGTGTGTGTGTGTGTGTGGTTCCAAGACGACATATCACTGCCTCACTGGTTTCTTATGTAAGCCCGGCCCACGCAAACGTACAGGCTCGCTTACCAGCATTACAAACACTCGCCTCTCGCGCTTATGTTTGCGTTTGTGTGTTATTCTTCCTTCCTGGTGACGTGCCCTGAGCAATGGAAGAAAGGGAAATGGTCTTCCGACGCATGCTGTCCAAGGTCTCCTCGTGTTCGTCTATCTGTTTCTTCTCTGCCCCATCTCTCTCTCTCTTTATCGATCCTCCCGCCCGCTGACTCAGCTTCTAGACGGCGACTCGGAGTTTGTTAGTTGTTGTTGTTGTTGTTGTTGTTGTTGTTGTTGTTTCTGTATCCTTCTCTGCTTCCTTTTCTTTTATTTTCCTCCTTTGTTTACCCATTATTTCTCATAGAGCTTCTTTGAAAAGGAAAAATAATTCTGGAGAGTCAGGTATCACTGATGACGTCCATAAACACCTCCAGCTCCACCTTGACGGCCGCTGCATCCGCAAGCCACTCTGCGGTGGCCGCTGAAGCCCCTGCCGTCGCTGCCACCGCCAGCAGTAATGGCCAACGAGCCTCTCATCCGTCCAGCCACCCGACGCACTCTGCGACCTCCTCCTCACGCCCATCCGCAGCGCGTGTCGGGGCAGCCGCGCACACCACCTCCGCCACACAGAAATTCGTGTTGAGGGGTGATGGGAGCGTGGGCGATGCCGTGCCACGTGCTCCCAAACAAAAAGGCAATGGTGACCACAGCAGTGGGAGAGGCAGCAGTAGCACCACCACCACCTCCTCTTCGCTAGGTGCCTATGAGCAACATGAACAAGAAGCGGAGCAGCAGCAGCAGCAGCAGCAGCAGTACGCAGGAGTCGTGCCAAGGCCCAGCTCGGGCACCAGCTCCGCTCGCTCGCGACGCTCCACCACGACAACGACAACAGTGAGCGCCGGTGCACCTCGAGTGCGGGATGTGGCAGCAAAACCGCCTCCACTGCCACCGCAGCACCATTACCCGCTGCGAACGCATCAGCAACACGCTAGCGCACTCCCCGCCTCCCCTGGCGATCACACAGAAGCGGACGTGGCACGGGTGCGGGCTGCGCTGGCAGATGCGGGCTACCCCGACGCGTCCTGGGCCGACATCGAACGCGTTTTCGGTCAAATGGCGCTGAACACGGCACACGCAGCGGGTCAGCCGGACGCAGCAGCGGTGGACGATCTTGGCTACACGATTCCGTCCTCGGGAAAGCCACCAGCGACCCCCACGCACGAAGCGGGCGGCTTACTGCACTACCTCGATCCTTCCTTGCGACTGGAACGCTACGTGCAGCTCCGGGAGCGTGAGCTGGAGAGCATGTGTTTGCGGCCGCTGCACACGCCACTGCGTAGGAGCGTCTCTCACCCACCGCAGGAAGAAACGCTTAGCCCCGATCAGGCCGCGACGTATCCTTGTGCTAGTGCAATGGTAGAGGAGGCTCAGCCCGCGCAGACAGGACCAAATAGAGCCCCTCATGCATCACGAAAGCAGCAACAGCAACCGCAACGGGATGGTGACCTGCACGCCGCGAGTGCGCAGCACCGCCGCGCTGCGAACATCGTCTACAACATCACCGGAGATAAGCGCTTTCGTTTTTTTCCTGTAACCCGTACCCCACAGGGATCGGGAGCTGTGCGTGCACCTGCGAGGGACTGTTTAGCTGCGAAAGACAAGAAGAACGCTGATCACACAAGCGCAGGTCTTGCCACTACTGGCGCCGCACACCTCACGCCGTGTCCGAACTTCTATGTTCCTCAGCGTGCGGCTCTCGGTAGTGGCGGGGGAAATGGCTTGTCCGCCTCTCCTGGAAACAGCGTGGCCTCTGTGCTGACGAGCAACAGCGTATCCTATTTGGACCCGAGGGGCTGCACTCTGCGGCACAAGGCAGATCCCGTGAAACGTGGCCAGCAGATGCGGGTGATGTGGGCGAAGGACTCCTTCTTGTCACAACGTCGACGCCCACAGGAGGCGTGGCGGATAAGACAGATCACCATGGCATACGAGCAAGAGACCACAGGAAACTAATTTCTCAATATAAAAAAACACATTTCACTCGGAGTATTTTCTGTTTGTTTGTTTTGTTTATTTGCTTTTCCTCCGGCAGCTGTTTAATGTTGCCTTGGGTAGTTCTTCTTCATGGTTGTCACATGTAAAAGGCGTTGGTGTCGCCATGCATCTCTGAACATCTCTCTTCTTCCTACCGCTGATCCTTTTTTTTCTATTTTTGTTGAAGCTCGTCTTTCCGATCATTGCCAGCGTGAATGTCCTCTTCTCTGCTGCTCTGTATTATCATTATTCTGTTTTTGTTTGTTTGTGTCATATCATCATCAGCGGTGGTGTTGGCTGCTGTTGTGGGACCTCTTTTCTCTACGTTCTCTTGCTTCAGGCCTTGTCATAGATACAACATAAAATGAATAAAATAACTCTAGCGCGATTCCTCATGTGTTAAACCTGCGGCTTGCACGAAAGTGAGCCTTTGCCCTTCTCAATGAAAATAGAGGAAGCGGCGATGACGGTGGCATCATTCGTTGCCGTAAAGTTTTATTGTTCTCCGTTCTCGCTTTCATCTAAGCCTGAAACGACACTTTTTCTCTCTGCTCACTCTCCCCCTCGCTTTTTTTGTTTGTTTGTTTCATCGCTGTTAATGCTCAACAAGTCCGCCAAAAAAAAAAAAAAAATTTTAAATATATATATATACAACAAACAAAAAAAAAATAAGGAACTAATATACGCAATGGTCTGCCCGTTTGCAATTGCCGTGCGTGTCGGTCTCGCCGTCTTCGTGCTCAAGGCGGTCTACGACGCCGTGTGCATCTACCAAAAGAAACACTCCGGTGCCCCGGCGGATGACAGCGTCACTGCGAAGAAGGTGGACGCGCAGCCGAAGAGCGTGGAGGGAGCGCCGGCCGCTGCCGCTGCCGCTACCACGTCGGGCAAGGCGTAAACTCTTCTGGGAATAATAATGGGCGCGAACAAGAACAAAAACAGCAAACATGAAAAAGACGAATTAAAGGAAAACAAATTAAAGACTGCGGGTGAAATAAAAAAATTACATACTTTTTTATTTTTGATGAACGAATCTTTCTCAGAAGACTTCTTTCGTGTTCATTCTGTAGTGCGTGTTGAAGCGAGAAGGGGGGTGTGGGATAGAGGTGGTGTGTACGCACGCTTCTCGCTCACTCTCGTTTTTGTTCGGCTGATCCTTTTCATTTCTTGCTTTGTGGTTTTGCTTTTTTATACTTTTTTCCCCTCTTCTGTTTAGGCATAGTCTTCCACTCTTATGTAGAAGAGCATGCACCGACATAAGTGTGTGAATTTGTGAACGCCACGCGACATGTTGTCAGACTGGTTCGGCTCGCGCTCAATCCTCCTTTTTCTTTTCTGAAGAGAATTGTGAGGGAATATATTCCGTTGTCTTCGCTGATGTTGCTTTTTAGTGGTTCTCAGTTTCGGAATGGCTGTTGTTGCAGCTGCTTGGTTTTTTTTGTTTGTTTGTTTGTTTTATGTTGTGAGTATAGTGGTGTTTGTTTGTATGTTGTTGTTTTTGTTTTTGATATCCGATTCTTTTGATTAAATCTTTGAACGGATCACACATGTCTTTTCTTATTCATTAAGTATATTCTTATCAGGTTTTGCCGCCGTCCTTCTCGACGCCTTCCAGCAGCTCTCGTTGGCGGCCATTCAAAACAAAAATTGTTTTCACAATTCCATCGTCTTGAGCAAATCGCTTCAGTAACAATTTCTTCAATAACTCGTCAGCCTCGGTAGCACACGACGAGCACACAAGCAAAATGTTGAAACGAAAAAAAAAAGCTATGAACCCACTCAATGCGGTGCGTGCAGCACCTAGGGCAATCCGTTGCTTCGCACGTGTATTATTCGTACCCCTTCGCCTCCTCCTCGACCACTAAAGAACTCGCTCCGTCTCTCTCTCTATCTCGAAAGCTCCCTTGCAAGCATTGCACAACAAAAATTTAGAGAATATCCGACTTCCTTTTGGTCTACACGAACACACATACGTGAACGGTAAGGCAGCCGCCCCCTCTTGTGTGGTGTGTGTGTGTTTGAAAAAAAAAAAAAAAAACCTTATACCTCAAAACCAAACAGAACTCCTCTGCTTCTCCACTTTTTTTTTTCGACAAAAAAAAATTGCTTGAAGGCCATGCCTGGCCAAGCAATCGGCTGCTTTCAGCGTCTTCGATTAACCCCCTCACGACGCGTCTTTAGTCTCTTCACCAATGCATTGTGGCGTCCACGTCGCTCACCTGCGCAGCTGTCTGCCTCCCTTGCTTGCCTGACCTCCCTCCCTCGATGGTGCCATGGCCGATCAACGCCGTCTCTCTCATCTGCATCAACACCACCAGCAGAGGAAAGCTCTATCCGGGATCGATTTGTTTGTCCCGAGTGCGGGAAGCGACTTCTCTGTGCCGCGAACCTCCGGCTACACCGCACCACCCGACACGGAGTGCGCGTCGTAACGCCGCAGGAGGAAGCCAAGGCAGCACTGATCACACAGAACATAACGCTTCAGCACGAGCTGTCTCGTCTGCGTGCTCGTGTGAAGCGCCTGAAGGAGGAGAAGACGTCCAACAAGGTAAGCAGCGGCAGCAGCAGCAGCAGCAGCAGCAGCAGTGCCGTCGTCTCAAAACCGTACCCAAGTGCCGTCCTCACGGGGCAGCTCATGGACGTGGATGCAACACTGGCACAGGAGTGGCGTCGCACCGGCTACGCCCTGGGCACCGGCATCTCCTTCATCGAGTGCGTGGGGACGGTGTCCGGTCCGGTGCAAATCGGTACATTGGCCGGTGCCGCCTCCGCGTCCGCCGGCGCCGCACCGCGTGTGCTTCAGTTTACGTTAGCGGCACACGGCTACCGGGAGCGTCGCCCTGGAGAGCTGAAGATGTATCGAGCACAGATGCTCGTACGGTACATCCCCTCCCAGGCCTATCACGAGGGAAGAGACGACTCTGCAGCAGCAGCAGCAGCAGCACCGTCGCTGTTTGCCGTGCGGGAGGGCGATGTGGTACGCGTGCAGGGCCACTACGCTTTGCACAACACCTACGACATGGTGTCCAAGCTGCCTGTGGAGAACGTGGTGGTGGAGGCGGACATGGTGGGGATGCTGAGGCAGCGGCAGCACAGTGTGGGCCAGTCGGCGGCAGCCACGGCCGCAACCGTCACCGACACTGCCTCACATGGGATCTCGATCACGTCGGCAGCAGCGATGGCGCGACCTGCGCCAACCTCCACTTCAGTGCCAAGAGACGACAGCGCTGAAACGCCCCGTCACGCGCGGAAGTCTGGGAAGAGGAGTCGTGTGAAGAAATGAAACGAGCGTGTCAGCGACGCATTGATGTTGTCGTGGCTTTTTTCTTTCGCAATTTTTGTCCGCTTTGATGCGTAGTGCTCCTTTCCCATCTTCTGTAATGCCGAGAAAGGCAGAAAAAAATAAAAGACACGAATTTTCGGCTAGCAGCGCACGCGTAGCAACATACACAACGCTTTCTCAACAAGCTCCTTCTTTCTAAGGCAAAAAAAAAGTCAATGATCAACACGTAGTCAATGGCCAGCTCTCCCTTGCCACTAATCCCGCGTTTAATTTGGGTGTTTATTCCTGTCATGATGGCGAAGACGAATACGCCTTCTCATGTCAACCCTCTCACCCTATAGCTTTAAAAAAAGAAGGAAAAGGCTTTTGTTCTCTAACATCTAGCTTATCTACGGACGCCACATCTCATCACCTTTTTTTCCTTCTACCTGGTTTCCTCTCTGATGTTGTTATTTCTGTTCTTCGATACGCATGGTAATCTACTACCGCTCACATATGTACTGCAACCTTGATTGTGTTTACCGCGTCACTCCTTCTTATACCTCTTCTCTCACCCTCCATACGTGTTTATCGTCTGTCAAAGTGCACTGTGGCCTCAAACTGTCTTTTACTCTCTCTCTCTCTGAGCGTCGTCCCCGTTCCTCCATTCGGCGCGAACCACATGTGTGTGCAGGTACAGCGCTATATATATTTGAGCCAGATTTATAACAATACCTATATGTCAATAAACCACTTTCGCATTTCTTAGGGCAAACGAGCTCCAAAATTATTCTTTTCGTTGTGTTGGGTTCGTTTTCTTCTTTCTCATCGGTGTAGCGGTCGATTCTCTATTGTCCGTGCTACTCGTTGTGCTTTTCCTTGTGTGATTCTGTTGGTGTAGCTGTTGTTATTTTTGTTCTTCATCGTGAAGCGCAGTGGGCCGTTGATCGAGCATCGGGAGAGGCACGCCGTGGGCTTCTTAGAGTAGCACTTGTCCGCCTTGCAAGACAGAAAGGAAAAGAGGACTCAAAAAAAAAAAACCCTGAGCAACAACGCAGCAGGCTACCAGCGTGGTGCACGTGTGCTTGAACAATACTCTCTTTGCTTTCCTTTTTTATAACAGGATCTCGCGGTTTCTCCCTTTTTGTTAGTTTTTTGCTACCATACGTCGACTGACCGCTCCTCTCTTGCTTTCGTTTTCTTTTTTGTCCTGTGTTCTCCAACTAAGTCAGTAATCGTTTTTTTTTTTTTTGCGGCGCTTCTGTGTTGTTGTTGCTACGAACTCTTTCCCTTTCCTTTCTTGGCACCCGTGCCGCTTTCACAACTGCACCCAGACACGCAGCCAAAGACAAGGGAGGAAAACAAAAGTGCACAACAGGCTAACATTTTACGCGCTGCGCAGACACGAGTGTCACGCAAACAACGAACGTTACTTCTCTCGTGTCCTTTGATTTTTTGTTTGTTTGTTTGTTTCTCTGCTTCTATTTTGCTATTTTCTGTTTTTTAAAATACTATATTTCTCTCCTCTAGTGTTTCTCTTATTGCTCCTGGACGTTTTTGGGTTTATCTTCTTTCTTCTTGGCAGTGAACAGCACCGATACAGTTGCCGTCGCTGTTAGCTCTTAGAACGGAATTCCACACACACACGTACACACACACGCACAGACGTGCGAACCTCCTTTAGAAGAGAGCAACTGAGATGGAGAAGTACGCGCAACTCCTCGGCATACGGCGTCTGGGGCTGTGGCGTCGTGGGGATCGACCCGAGGTATACGCGGACAGGCACTACTCCCGTAACAACCACGTCCGCTCCGTTCGCAAGTTTATCGAGTTCCTCGACCAGCGCCACAGTAACGTCTCCATCGTGGGCTTGCTCACCCACACGGTCATGGAGGTCGTCTGTGTCGCCTTCTACGTGTGGACCTCGCAGGTGACCGCCGCCACGTCCGTGAAGGATTTCACGTGGAACGTGCCGGTCTTTATCGTGGAGGTGGCGCTGAACATCATCTTTCTGCTCGAGTGGTGCGGGCTCTTCTTCTTTGAACAGGATAAGAAGGGGTATCTGGTGTCGTGGCTGACCCTGGTGAACGCGATGACCAGCGTGCCGATGATCGTGATTGGCTGTGGTGCGCTGCGCCACCCTACTTGGCGCTCCGGCTGGGTGCCGATGTATCTGCGGGTGTGGTGGATTCATGACTGCCTCATCGTCCTCATCGACTACCCGGTGATCGCGCAGCACATGGTCGATGTATGGCGGGAGATGGTGCGCTTCTTCATTCATGTGTTTGCGGTGATGTGCACCTGCATCGGCACTCACCAAATTGTGGAGTCGTGCTCCGGGAACTACATGGACCTCTACGACTCGCTGTACATGATGGTCGTCGCATTTGGCACGATCGGTTACGGCGACATTACCCCGCTGTCCACCCCTGCACGTATCTTCATGACCGTCTTCCTCATCATCGGCATCAGCTTCTTTCTCCCCATGTTTCAGCGCCTCGCCTTAATCGCCGAGCGCAATCAGTTCTACATCACCTTCCACGGAGGTGGCTCGTCGTCGTGGCTCCTCACGGGGTGGCAGCACCCGCATGTCATCATCTGCGGCAACTTCTCCGACCTCGCGGTGGACCTGCTGCTGAAAAACTTCTACGCGGGGTGGCGCATGTACCTCGACACCTGCATCGTTCTCATGGCCCCCGAGGAGCACTCGGCAGAGGTGCGGCTGACGGCGAACCTGCCGTGGCTGAAGGGTCGCGTGACGCTCATGGTGGGCGACCCCGCCATCTCCAAAGACCTCGACCGCGCCAAGGCGCGCGACGCCGATGCGATCTTTCTCTTCGGCGACGCACGCTCCTCTGCGTACTATCAGGACTACACCATTATTGCCCAGTCCATGGCGGTGAGTCTCTACGACCGCGACCTGCCACAACACCTGCTGCTTCGCCGCAACCGCACTGTAAAGCAGATTAGCTCGTTTGCCGCCAGCGTGCTTGAGGGGGAGCGCATGATGCATCACCTGCTGGGGCTGTCGATGGCACACCCTGGAGTGGTGCCCCTCGTCGTGAACCTTCTTCGCACCTACGAGTCCCTCCCGATGGACGTCTCCCTCGCCCGCCATTGGGTGGAGCAGTACGAGTACTCGCTGCGGAATGACCTGTACGGACTTGAGATCCCAGACGCGCTGCGCGGCCGCGAGTTTCGCCTGCTGGTGCGCGCCTTCTCAGAGAAGGATGTGACGCTGATCGGCATCCTTAACGTCCGCAATGTTGTCCAGCTGAACCCGCGGGAGCTCATCCCAAACGCGAAGAAGCTCATCTTGATCGCCAAGACCATCAAGGTTGCACAGGACGCGACGGCAGCCATCTCGCGCAACTACGAACAGACCTTTGGCGAAGAGATGCTTGTCGCGCCGGATCTCGACGAGCACGACCGCCGGAAGCGGCGCCGCCTGCTGGTGCGCCACTTCAGCAGCCTCAGCGACGAGGAGGAAGGGGAGGCCTACGGGATAAAGCGGCGCACCAATGAACCTGTGCGGGCGGCAGAGGTCACAGTTGACCTGCCCGGGACAAGCACGGGAGGCATCGCGCAGGGAAGCTTTGACTCGCAGCACTCGTCCACGCAGGCTGCCCACAAGCAAAAACAACAGCATTCTGCGACGACAGGGAAGAAGGATCGCGAAGGCCGCGCTGCCTTGGCCACGTCCGGGAAGTCGGTGCATCCGACGGTGTTTGGCAAGGAGCTGGACCAAGACGGCGACAGCGACGAGGAGTTCGAAAGCTCGTTCGCAGCGTCGCCCCTCGGCCCCCGCCATGCGGGCTTCTCCTCCTCCGTCCCCGATCTGCACAGCCCACTCTTCCCCGAGGTGACAGCCCGCGCTGACGTGCCCGAGACACGAACGGAATCGACGGTGCAGTCGCTCGTGCACGTCAGCGACGCCCTCGACTTCGAGAATCACTTTGTCGTGATTGACCTCTCCTCGGCCAAGGCGAAGGACAAGTCCAGTCGGTACGCGCAGGAAGCCGCCAGCACCGCCATCGCACACGACATCTTCCACGTGATGGTCCCGGTACGGCAGGCGTACCCGATGAACGACGTGGTGCTGCTCACCAACGACGTCAGCTTCGCGCCGTACTTCGACTACTACTGGCACGTGAACAAGCAGGATAACTCGAACCCGGTGAAGTACATTACGGGCTGTGGGCTGAACACCGCAGACCTGCGCCGGTGCAACCTGGAGCACTGCGCCGGTTGCTGCATTTTTTACGCGGGTGATATCAGCCGCTACGGCTCGACGAGCGCCATGTCGATGTTGGTGGTGCTATCGATCAACGAGATCCTGCAGGGCATCCCAACCTTCCCGGTGGTGGTGGAGCTCGAAGGGCTGGTGAACCTGCCTCTCTTCCCGCCACACGCAGACGACCCGCGGCTGCGCGCCAAGGCCGTCGTCGACTTTGTCTATGAGCCAAACTTCATTATTGGAAATGCGATTAGTCGGCTGATGCTCTTCCCGGCACTGCAGCGCGCCTACTTCATGGAGGAGTTCATTGACGTCATGGACGTGCTCATTAGCGGGCACAGTCCCGACTCGCCGGCCCTGGCACGACTCCCGCTGTCCCTCTGCGAGGTGGAGCTGGAGACCTACGAGGATGTTGTGACCTACTGCCTAAAGTTTGGGTTTCTGCCTATCGCACTGCAACGCCGCATCGTCGACGCGAAGAACCCATCCATTAACGGACAACGCTTCGTGTTGACGAACCCGCCCCGTGCACTGCCGGTGAATCAGCAGTCCGACGTGCTCTTCTACATCACTCCTGGAAGCTAGCCGTGGCAGTAATGGTCAGGGAGAGAGAGACAAGGCAGCGCGATCGCTTAGTCACGTTGCATGTGTATGTGTGAACCGCTTGCAGCTGCAGTAAATCAAAAAGTCACAAACCCGGTGTTTTTCTTCTTTCAGGTATGTTCATAAAAAACACACAAAGACACGAACGCACTCGTCCACGCAGATGCATGTTGTTGTTGTTGTTCTGATGAAGACGACATTTCAGCCAGAGGCGTGGCTCTCTTGAAATATATGTATACATAGACACATACATGTGCGTCACAGTGATAGTCATAGTGGCGGCGGTGGTGTTTGATGCGCGCACGTTGTCGTCTGTTGCCAGCAATGCCGACCTCCCGCGCATTCTCATGCCCTGCGAAACCCACCGAGTGGTAGAGCTGATTGCGCTTGCAGCAGAAAAAGAAAAACCCAATGTCCACGTACTCCTTGACCTTCGTCTTCATCTAGGCACTGCTGTTTTTCTCTTCCTATTTCTTCTCTTGCTCTCTGTTTTGCGCTCTACTCAATCTGTGGCGCGGTGTTGTGGTCATCCTCATTATGGACTAACATCATCGCTTTCTTTTCTTTTTCTGCAGTTGTAACTCCTCTTCACGCCTTACGGTCGAACTTCACGTTGACTATTCATCTCATTATCGAAGCCCTCTTTTTCTTTAAATTTATAGATTTTCCTTTGTCCTCTTTCCTCTCTCCTCGATGTCCGCCGCGCCATACCCCGCCGCCCGCCGCTCCGAGGCTGTGTACACCCTTCACGGCCACGTGATCCCCGAGCCGTATGACTACCTTGAGGACCCGGGCAACCCGGAAACAAAGGCCTTCGTGACAGCGCAGAATGCTCGCTTCAACGAGTACATGGCCTCCTCGCAGGAACTGCGCGACCGCATTGAAGCCAGCGTCACCGCCATCCAGCACTACTCCCGCACCGGCCCACCAACGCAGCACGGGGACTACGTCTACTACGACTACAACACCGGCCTGCAGAACCAAAACGTGTTGATGCGCAGCGCCGTCGCGGACCCGAGTAAATCCGAGGTCTTCCTCGACCCCAACACGATGAGCGCGGACGGCACCTCAGCTGTGCAGACCTCAGCGTGGAGCGACGATGACCGTTACTTCGCCTACAGCGTCAATGACAAGGGCAGCGACTGGCAGCACCTGCACGTGCGGGATGCCCACACGCTCGAAGACTTGACGGACCGCATTGAGTGGGCCAAGTTCACCGGCATTGCCTGGTGGGGCCACGCGGGGTTTTTCTACCAACGCTTCCCGGAGCTGAGCGACGGCGCGGACAAGGGAGCCGAGACGGACTGCGCCGAGAAGGCCTTCCTCTGCTTTCATCGACTGGGCACTCCGCAACACGAGGACGTGGTCGTGATCGCCGCGGACTCGGCCCACCCGCACTGGGGCTATCATGCGAAGGTGTCGGACGATCAGGCCTACCTTGTGGTGGAGGTGAGCGAGGGCTGTGAGCCCTACAACATGGTCTGGGTGGCGCGTCTGCCCGACACTGCCGTGGACCTTCGAGCAGAGACGTTGAGCTTCGCGAAGCCGGTGGCCGAGATGAAGGACAGCTACGACTACATCGGCAATGACGCGAGCACCTTCTACTTCTCTACGACCAAGGACGCCCCTCGTCGACAGATCATCTCGATCAACATCGACGATGCGCATGGAAGCGCTGCTGGTGCGACGGCGACGGCAGTGGTAGTCCCGGAGCGTGCCTCCGTGCTCAGCGAGGTCGCACTAGCAAAGAACACGCTGTTCCTTGTGTACTTGGAGGACGTGAACGACACCCTCTACACCCTGCCGCTGGGAGCCGCGCCTGAGGCGGCACAGAAGATCAACCTCCCCATCGGCTCCTTCCTTGCGCTGAAGTCGGATCGTCACTCGTCGATGGTGTCCTTCAAGATCGTCTCCTTCCTGTTGCCCGGTCGCGTGTACGTGACAGATGCGACAGACCCCAGCGGTGCGTTGCGTGTGTTTGCAGAGGACCAAGTCGCCGGCTTCGACGCCGCGAACTTCGTGACGGAGCAGCGCTTCTACACCGTCGCGGATGGCACGCGCATCCCGATGTTCATCACGTACAAGAAGGGCCACCTCACCCCACAGTCCCCCGTGCTGCTCTTCGGCTACGGCGGCTTCAACATCTCGCTGAAGCCCGTCTTCAGTCCTTTCCGGCTCATGTTCCTGCGCAACATGAACGGCGTCCTCGCCATCCCGAACATTCGGGGAGGGGGCGAGTACGGCCAGGCCTGGCATGATGCCGGACGCCGGGCCAACAAGCACAACTGCTTCAGCGACTTCATCGCCGCCGCCAAGTTTCTGCACGACTCCGGCATCGGCAGCGTGGCCACCACTGCCGCGATGGGCCGCTCCAACGGTGGACTTCTCATGGGCGCCGTCGCCAATCGCGCCCCCGAACGCTTCGGCTGCGTCATCTGTCAGGTGGGCGTCATGGACGTCTTCAAGTTCCACAAGTACACCATCGGCGCGGCGTGGATCTCAGATTTCGGCAACCCAGACGTGAAGGAGGACTTCGAGGTGGTGCAGTCCTACAGCCCGCTGCACAACATCCGCGCGGGCGTGCGGTACCCGGCCATTCTCGTCGTGACGGGCGATCACGATGACCGCGTAGTGCCGCTGCACTCGCTGAAGTACATCGCCACGCTGCAGCACAGCAATCCTGATGTGGGGGGCCCATTTGTAGCTCGCATCGACGAAGCTGGCGGACATGGTCAGGGCAAGCCGATCAGCAAGCTGATTCGCGAGGAGGCTGACATCTACGCGTTTCTGGCGAAGAATTTAAAGGTGACGTGGGTGGACGCGTAGTCAATATCACCGTCTATCTCTCTCCCTATCTTTCATCTCTGCCGCGTCACGGCGAGTTAGCAAGAGGCAAAAGGTGAAGTGCTGACATAACTGTGAAGACTTGCGCTTTTCTTTTTCTTTTTTGCTGAACTGTTCGAGTGTTCCCCTTTCTCACCTGGGGCTCTTTTTGAAACCTACTTTCGCAACCTATGAAGCACTCTCTCTCTCTCGCTACACACCACAACCATACGTGGCACATTCGCTCCTGTTATTGCTGTTGTTGTTCTTTCCCATATTCATCTCTTTCCTACTTCAAGCTATCGTTTTTTTTTCTTTTTTCTTCTCTCTTTTCAAGTCGCTGATTATCGCGCAGATGGGAGTCATCGTCACTCATCATCTGACCCATTTCTTTTTAATTTAATACTTATTTTTTGTTTTCAACGTGCATTTACGGCGAGATTGATTGGCGAAAGTCTACAAAAGACAGCCCGCCCATTTTGCATGGCAGTAGAGAAAAGAAAATATGAAAGACAGAAACATTTATCTGCGAAGAAGATTGCATCAGCAAATGGTGGTAGTTGTTGCTGCTGCTGCTGCTGCTGTGTGTAGAAAAAGACAGCCGACAACTTTTTATTTGGCCTCATATTTTTGTTTTAGAGAACGCAGTACTGAACACATGTCAGCTGCGTGCTGACGAATGAGGTGCGTGGGCTGCTGCGTGCGTGCGTGATCAGTACATGAATCAGAGCCATCGTCCTCCTCCCTCAGCCGCTATCAATCCCTTTCTCACTTCTCTTCCTTCGCGCTTTTCCGTCTGGTTGTTGTCCACGTTACCTGCTACTGCTGCTGCTGCTGCTGCTGCTGCAATTGCACACAAAATCAACCCGAGCACATTCTTTTACTTCGCATCGTAACGGCTGCGTCCATCGACGACTGCTGTCTATTAACTTTTCTCAGAGGCGGTGTTATCTTAACACTGTTTTCAATCTCTCAGGTTATCTGTTACGCTTCCATTCGAAAAAAAAAGTAAAGGAGAAGACTAGCGAGCCTCTTTCGGCTTGGCGGGTGGTCGACACAAATCCATATCGAACGAAAAGCGGAGAGAAACGGAAATAGTGTACGAAACAGTTAAAACTTTCTTTTCCATTCTCTTAGTATTTTTGCTTTTTGTTTTCGCTCTTTTTTTGTGTTTTTTGCGCTTTTTCTCATTCTCTGTTTCTTGGTCGCCACCACGCACACACCCGCAGATACGCAGGTACATAAATACAACCGCCCACACATACCCCCATAGCCTTCGTCTCCTGTTTACTCCTCGCTAATTTATTTGTGTATCTTAGGCCTCTGCTTAGTGCCTCTTTCGTCGTTAGGAATCTCTATAAGTCTTAGTACATTTGTTGTGTGTTGTTGTTTGTTTGTGCATCGCTTCGTTAAGCAACCCCTGACATTTTCTGTGTGCTTCTTTTTAGCGCTCTCGAGGCAACCTGTCTCACCTTTTTCTCTCTCGGGTAAAATAAAGAGAGTTTTCACGGCTTTAGAGCGCTTCTCTCTCTCTCTCTCTCTTTCTTTTTCTTTGTAACGCTTGCGAATCAGTTAATCTTCGCCAACGAGCTAATTGACGCTTAAAAGCACCGCCTTCGACCCATCAACGATCGAGGCTATTTCTCTTTGCTTCCCTTTCTCTGCTCCACTCTCTTTTCGGCCTTTTCTTTTGTGGATTGCGTTGCCTTTTGCTTGTTTTGATTGCTTCCTCTTCTTCTTCTTTTTTTTTTACTTTTAAAGGTGTGTGTTGGTGCAGTGGTTGACTTAATCCGCCTGTGTGGCCCGCTAATTTAAAAAAGAAGAGATTAGTCCTGATTGTTGTTCGCCACACGCGCTTAAAAGCCGCTACTGCGGTACTATTTTTATTTGTTTGTTTGTTTGCTCCCCTTTTTTTCATATTCTCCACAAGTGTGCGAAGGAAAAGCTCAGAAGCCTTCGCAGCGGTGATTTCTGTTTCTTCTCGCATCTCTTCTCTTTTTTTTTCCAAAGTGGCTTCCTTCTTCCCTCTTGCGCCGCTCACAGGAAGAGTGTTGAAACGTTGTCCAGCCTTTAATTCACTTGTCATAATTTGTCTCAGTAACGGACTAACGAGAAGCGGCGGCAGCTACTAGAGAACCGCAGCGAAAAAAAAAAACCGCAGCACAGCGAGATTAAGATTGTCCTCGCCCTTTTGATTCTCCTCTCATCGCAGTTTGCATCTTTTTTTTCCCAAGTCTTTAGTTTGTCGTTGCGGTTCCTGATCAGCTTTGTCTAGCTTACTCTCTCTCTGTCTCGCACGCTGTCATGGCGACCAACGAAATTCATGTTGCTGATATGGAGGAGGAGGAAGGGGAGTACGCGCCAGAGGCACGTACGTCATCCCCACCCTTGCACTCTCCCACAGAGAACCCCGATGGCACCCTTCCCGCCTCAAAGTCGCGTTTTGCGCCAAAGGAGTTCATGACGCAGCTCGGCCAAGACGTACAGCAGACACTGCGGAATCGCTTTCGTAACCTGCAGGGCACGATTCACTCGCAGATTCGCAACTTGCAAGACAATGTGGTGAATTTGCGTCTGGCGCCGGTGGCCAGTGCGTCCGAGCTGCGCCACCGCCGCGCCTACCACTACGTGCACTCCGACCCGCACATTCGCAGCATGCGGAAGCTCTTCGACGTGATTGAGCAGCACTACTCCTGGGTGTCCATTCTGCTGCTGCTGACCAACGTCGGGCTGGAGTCGGCGGCCGTTGGCATCTACCTCAGCGCCCAGCGCGCGCACATCCCAACGTACTGGCGCGCATTCGACTGGGGCACCGGCTTCTTCATTGCGGAGGTGGTGCTGAGCGTTATCTTCATGACCTCCTGGATCACCCTGCTGGCAGTAGAGTCGAAGAAGCTGGCCTACGTCTTCAACGTGCGCTCCCTCATGAGCCACCTCAGCTCCGGCTGGATGCTGGTGCTCGGCATGGGCGCGCTGTGTTCACAGAACAAGGCCTGGACGCGCGTCTACGCGCCGATGTTTCTGCGAATTTGGTGGCTGCACGAGGGGATGCTCACGCTGCTGAGCTACCCGCAAATCAGCGTGTGCTTCGCTGAGAACAGGCTGGAGATGCTGCGGTCCATGATTCAGTGCATCGCCGTCATTGGCATCAGCGTGGGTATTCTGCAGGCGGTGGAGAGTTTCTGCGGCGATCCTATTGAGTACTTCGATATGGTGTACATGATGCTGCTGGCCTTCTCTTCGATCGGGTACGGCGATGTCGTGCCCCTCACGGTGGAAGGTCGCCTGCTGATGATCGTCTTCATCGGCGTGGGTCTCAGCTACTTCGTACCGCTGCTAGAGTACGTGGCGGATCTTGGTGTGCGCCACCTCTTCTACGTACACTACACAACGTGGTTCAAGCGCAGCAACCACATTGTTATCTGCGGCAATCTGGGCTACAACGAGCTGCGCACGCAGCTGAAGAACATCCTCGCCGACGACCGACACTATCTGAACATGAACGTGGTCGTGCTGCTGAGCGACCAACCTTCGTCGCAGGTGGAGCTGCTGCTCAACTCGCCCAAGTACCGCAGCTCTGTGCATCTGCTTGTCGGTGACCCGTCCGACCCAGCAGATCTGGATCGGTGCAACGTCCGCGGCGCCTCCGCGCTTTTCCTCTACGGCGCCGGTACCAACTCGTCGTATTACAGCGATTATGATCTGGCAAAGCAGGCCATGACGGCGTCCATCTACGTCCCTCACGTCCCGCTGTACGTTCTCTTGCACCGCTCTCGCTACACCAAGTCGCTGATGCCCACATCGGCCCACGTGCTCGAGTTTGAGCGCATCAGTCACAACCTGCTCGGTCTTGGCTGCGTCCTGCCTGGCATGATCCCCTTTTTGGCCAACCTCATCCGCATGTTTGACCCGATGACAACCGAGGCGCTGTGGGAACTGCGCGATTTCAAGGATCTGATCGGGCTGAGTGGCGGTGCGGCGAGTCTGAAAGCCATCCGGAAGGTATGGGCCAAGAAGCGCGATATGCTGACCTATGGCGCCACCTCGATCGAGCTGAACGACGGCACGGATCCGAACTGGATGAGCACCTACGAAGCCTCCCTGGCCCAGCACGTGGACACGGTGGATGCGCCGATGGTGGTGCAGCAGGGGCACTACACCTTCATCAGCCTCGCGCGTCTGCTGTACCGGACGGACATCACGCTCATTGGAGTGGAGCGGCCTGCGCCGGATTCATGGAACACGGCGGGCGGCACAGTCGTTGAGCTCGGCACCCGCAACTCCCTGGTCGGTGTGTTGAAGCTGATTGTCATCTGCGACGCCCGCCGCAAGGCGCAGGACATTGTCGACGAGATTGTCCTGGACGCCCTCACCAACCCGTCGACGACCGGCGCGATAATGCGGAAGGGTCACCGCAAGAGCAAGATGAAGCGCAACTCCTCGGTCAACTTATCCCCTCTACCGCCGCCCCCAGCGAACCTGGCGGCGACGAACGTGACGGTGGTGAACATGCCATCCACGGAGGACGTGACGGAGGTCGTGAACAACTCCCTGCACCCCGCCGCTCTTCGCGACCGCTCCCCGCCGGGGTCGTCCACAGTCGGTACAGCGGTGCGCAGTCCGCACCCACCGGCGTCGCCGCTGCCGCCGCCACCGGCATCATCAACAGCCGCGGCAGCGGCAGCGGCAAAGTCGCCAACCACAGGCACAGCAGCGGTGGCACCCACGACGAAGAGCGCATCCTCGTCGACCTCAACTGCAGCTGTGTTGATGCGTCCCAAGAAGGATCAGCCCAGCGACGGCACCACGTCGTTGCCACACGGCGTGCACGTCGACGCCCTGAAGAACGCCATGCCCGCCGCGCGCATCCCAGCAGCGCTCCTCGGGAGCGCTGGCACCAACAACGCGCCTGGCAGCAGCAGTAGTAGTGTTGGTGCGCCACCGCACCCGCGGCCGCTCTCCCCGGTCGATGCGCCTGCGCCCGTATCGGCAACGCCAAAGAATGTCTCGTCGCTTTCCTTTGCGTCTTCCACTCCCGCGGCGGTGATGAGCGCGCGGCCGTCATTCTCCGCCTCGCCGCTGGCCGATCCGCACCGCCACCCCGGTGGGAGCAGCCGACGTGACGGTGATGTGTCGCTCTCGAACGCAGCCGCGAACCTCGCCCTTATCACTGCCGGTGATGACGGCGACGAGGATGTTACTACGGCCAGGGAGTCTGTGGCCTCTCCTGTCTCAGCCCAGCACTCCGCGGCCAGCGGTCTGCATAGGGTGTCGAGTGCCGTCTCCGTCGCCTCGTCAATGCGTGGCGTCACGCCTGTGTCCGCGCAGGGAAAGACACTGCCGTCCTACGCCGCGGCCTCATCGCTGCATATTGCCCAGCCACCACAGCAACATGGACGATTTTCGCAGGGACAAGCGCCGTCCGTCAGTGCGGGTAGCCCCGGCATGGAGGACCGGCTTGCCTCCGCAGCGGACGACGTGTACGCGGGCTACGCTGCCAGTCCCTCAGGACTCGTCTCGGGTCCGAGCACGGCGCTTAAGTTTGAGCCCAACGTGCTGCACTTGGAGCGCCACTACGTCTTCATCGACCTGTCCTCCGCACACGAGCGGACGAACTGGTCGCGTGAGGCCGCGGTGGAGTCCCGCACCGCCAAGGCGGCGGATTATTACGATGCGATGCGGCCGGTGCGCCAGCACGACCCCGACAGCGACATCGTGCTGCTGTCCAACGACACAAACTTCGACAACCTCAACAACATGTGGGAGGAGGAGGACGTGACAGGCGCGTTGGTGGTGGTGCAGGGCTGCGGTCTCTTCACCTCGGATCTGCGGCGCTGCAATGTTTGGAAGGCGGCCGCGGTGGTCATCTTCTCCGCGGGCGACCGGTGCGACGAGCACGGCGACTCGCTCTCGGTGCTCGTGATGCACCTTGTGCGCCAGCTCATGGACGAGGAGAAGACGGATGACGCCGTGGACATTCCGATTGTGGTGGAGGTCGATCACGCGGAGCTCGTGCCCTTCTTTGCGTCGTCGTACATGACAACTGGCAAGAACGCGCAGACCTCGTCGGAGTGGGTGTCGGAGCCAAGCTTCATGTCGGGCTGCGTCGTCTGCCGCCACATGCTGGACACCGGGCTGCAGGAGATGTACTTCACCCCGCTGCTGCACGAGGTACTCGAACAAATTCTCTCGTCTAAGTCTGAATCGCTGCTGGTGACGCTGATGGCACCCGATGAGGCGTGGACCGTGTACGAGGACGCCACCAACTTCGGCTTAGAGAATGACCTGCTGCCCATGGCGATCCATCGATTTCACGAGATGGCCAGTGAAGAGAACAGCGTGTCCTTCCGCTACATCATCACCAACCCACCGCCGTCTTTCCCGCTGCACCTTGACGACTTCATCTACTGCTTGAAACTGTGAGGCCGCTTGTGAGGGTGAGTGTGTGTGGGTGTGTGTATGTGTGTGAACTTTCCACTCTCGCTGTCGAATTCTTTTTGCTGTTGTTGTTCGCTTTGCAGCCTCCTTTGTCTTTTATTGAGGGCCTCACATTTCTCTTAAACGCTTAAGAAAGTGTTTTTTTTTTTTCTATTTGCTGCCTTCTGTGCTCCTACACGTGCGAAAGCGTTGCCGTACATGCGCGCTGTAAGATATCCTCCACTTGCGGTTCTCTCCTGGAAAAATAACTTCGAAGAAAAATTCAGGAGCCTTCGCTTCTTTTTGAAAGAAACAGTAAGCCTCGTGCTCACTTCTATGATTGAGTCTTGTTGATGAACCAGAGGCAAACGCAGCCTTTTACTTTGAATGCGCAATTGAAGGCAATTAAATTAATTTGGCGTCTATTTGTTTATTTGTCGCCGTAGCTCTTGATGATTTGCTCTGCATCAGTGTACGTTTTGTATTGTGTGTGTGTTTTGATCAAGCAAGATACATTCTAGACTAGTTTTTCTCCCTTTTCTCTTCTCTACCGCTCGCTTAACTTATTTTCTTTCCTTTTTTTATGCTATTTACAACACTGGGGATACTCTAAAATGCAACGTCTCCTCATGCATTGTTGCAGATATTCCCTCAAATTCAAACAGCCAAGTTCCCTTCGATATTCTGCGCATGATCAGTTGATCTTGGCAATATCAAGTCTTGTATACAAATTCGCTAGACAACCAACCCAAAAAATATATTTTTTTTTTCTGACGCGATGAAGACCGTGCTGCTTCTCGGCGACTCCATCACACAACAGGGCTACTGTTCCGGCTGGGTGTCGAGCATCAGTGATGCCCTGATCCGTCGCGCCTACGTCGTAAACAGCGGGTTGAGCGGCTACAACACGCGATGGGTGCTCTCCGCACTTCGCAACCCAGACACCTGCGAAGGCATAATCCCCTCCTGGGTACAGGAGCCGTTATTTGTGACCCTCATGCTCGGATCCAACGATTGCGCAGAGGGAGGCCAGGGGGTGCCACTGCCAGAGTACTGTGCGAATCTCCGAGCCATTATCGACTTTGTCCTGGCCAAAGTGAATCCTGTCGGTGGCATATTTGTTCTGACCCCACCTCCTATTCAGGAAGCGATCTGGAATGCGTCTAACGCAGACAACCGCCGCTTTTATGCTGCTGCGCGCGCCTACCGCCAAGCCGCCTTGGATGTGGTCGGCGAGGCGAGCAAGGCGCACCCGCAGCGAGTGCACCCTGTCGACATCCAGCGCGCTTTCTTGGAGTATGGCGCACCAGGGTCAACGGAGGCGGACATGGACAAGTTCAACCCACGAGGCCCCTGGACGACGTTGCTGAGTCCTGACGGGCTGCACATCAATGCACTCGGAGGCCAGCTTTTTAGCGCGACGGTGTTGAGTGCGATTCGGAAAGCCCCGCGGGGATCGAAGGTTCTCCACAATGACAAAACAGTGTGGCCGCTGCCCAGCTGGGAAGACATGATGAAGCAATCCGCAGCAAAAAGCGAGTGATGCCTCTTGAACGTCAATTTAATGTCGCATTTGCTTTACCAATTATCGAGTCTTCTATATATATCTTGTGGTCGAAGTGCATTAGTTGCTAGATGATGCGTGTCCTTTATGTGAGCGTTTCTATTTCTTCTGTGCGTTGAACACGCAATTCTCTTTTATATCGAGTTCCCAAATACTGTTCAAAGAAAAAAGAAACGATAACAAATGTTAAGGCATGCCTAGCTACGGCGCCGGACGTCGTCACGAGGTTGTGGGGTTTTTTTTTGTGGGTCGCTCGCACTTCCTTGTGTGTTTGTGTGCAGCGCTTGTAGCTTCCCTGCTTCTGCCCTTCTCTTTTAACACACCTATGCCCTACACTCGCACCTCTCACCTCACTTCTCTCGTCTTACGAATGACAACACAATCTGTGCACCTGTTGGAACATCTTAATACACACACACACACACACGCACAAACGCACGAATACACACAATACTTTGTTACACAAAGACTTTTAAAGCTTTTGCTATCACACGTGAAATTAACTGCACAAACACTCCACACGCTCTCTTTTCTTCTACAGCATCGCCTTCTTTACTTCATAGTATCGAGGCACTGCAACGGACGCGAAGCATCAAAGTAAAAGAAGTCGCAGGTTTCTTCATTTGTTCTCCAGTTCTTCATCTTCCTCAACAGCAGGTATTCACCGCATCTTCTCAATGACTGTGCAATCAGACACTCCGAGCCCAAACGTTCGCAGCAGCGCGGCCTTCGAACAGTCCAACGATGAGGGCGGTGATGAGCCAACATCGATTGAGGTGAAGCAGCGGCCCTCGACGCCGACGGAGGAACCGCATGAGGAGCACACAGGCCATGATGCCGACCCGCCACCGCCGTTCTTCAGCTGGAGAAATGCCCCGCTGATTGCCGTGCCAGGCATTGGCGGTACGCTGAACGGGTGTGCGATCGGCTTCATTGGCGCGTACGCGCAGATGTACCTTATGGGCACTGACTGTTCTCTTTACAGGGGTGGGCGTACGGCGTGTGAGACGGTGCCCTACGCCGACTGCAAGTGGTTCGACGACGGCGACGGCGGCTACTGTGGATGGCACACCGTGACGTGTCGGAAGCAGTACGCGTGGGGCAACACCTCCGAGGCCGTCTTCAGTGCTGAGATGACGGCGCGTGCTGCCTGCCTCGGGGACCAGCGGTGCACGTGGTCGTACAGCACACAGCAGTGCGCCAATCCCGCAGGCCTCACCACCGGCAATCACGGCCTGTTCGCTGGCTCGCAGGTGTTGGGGAGCTGCATCGGCGCCTTCCTGGCATCGATGCTGGTCCCGCGGATCGGGTCGCGCATCTCCTTCGTCATTATCGGGCTGATGCAGTTTGTCTGCTGCGTGATGAAGTTTGTGTCGTGCGCGGAGGACGAGTTCTGGGTGCTCGTACCCGCCCGCTTCGTGATTGGTCTGAGCCTCGGCCTCACCAGCGTCGCCTGCCCGCTGTATGTGGACCAGAACGCCCACCCCGCGCACAAGCGCCAGCTGGGCTCGCTGTATCAGACCTTCACGTCTGTGGGCCAGCTCATTGAGGCGACCATGGCTCTCGGCGTTGGGCAGAGCATATGGCTAGAGAAGGACAAGGACCAACACGTAATGGGCCGCATCCAGAGCCTCGTTGGTTGTCTGATGATCATCAGCATCTGCATGATCCTGCTCGGCGTCTTCAGCAAGGAGACACGCGCGAAGTTCAACAACGAGAAGACGGAAGGGGCGGTGCTGCTGAATGCGAATGAGTATACCTACGCAAACATGCTACCACGATTGATGATGGGCACTGTGATTGCGTGCACGCTGCAGATGACCGGCATCAACGCCATCAACAACTACGCGCCGACCATCATGGGCAATCTCGGCGTGGCACCGCTGGTGGGCAACTTCATCGTCATTGCGTGGAACCTCGTGACCGCGATCGCCTCCTTCCCGCTGGTCTCTCGCTTCTCTATGCGGCGACTCTTTCTCGTCGGGGCCTTCTTCATCTCTTGCATGTGCCTCTTCCTCTGCGGTGTTCCCGTGTACCCTGGCGTCACCAAGAGCACCGCGGCGACGCACGGAGTGGGCATCGCGGGCATTCTCCTGTTCGTGTTGGGCTATGAGCTTGCCGTTGCGCCTTGCTACTTTGTTCTCACACAAGATCTCTTCCCCCCATCTTTCCGACCGAGGGGCGCCTCGTGGACGCAGGTGTCGATGTACATCTTCAACGTGATCATCAACGTTTGCTTTCCCATCGCCGTCGAGGACCTTTCGGGTGGCCCGTCCGGGGACCAGGATAAGGGCGAGGCCATTGTCTTTATTTTCTTTGGTGGTGTGGGCTTGGTTTGTCTGGTGCTCGAGTACTTCTTTCTCCATCCATGGGAAGACGGCCAGGCGGAGAAGCCTCCGGCTATCAAGGAAGGTGAGGCGCACCTCACATTTCCACACGCGGACGCGGCGCAGCACGGCATTGAGCTTGACGGCTTTGACGGCTCCATCAAGAGCTCTCATTAGGAAGTGTGAAAGCGCGCTAACTATATCGCTCTTGTACATCTGCGTCAGCACCACAGGCAGAGTTCACCGCCTTTCTTGTTCCCTTTTTGCTTTTTGGCTTTTCCGTTACAGCGCTGCCCTCAAATCCAAGCGAGCGTCCCTTACGAGAGCCCCCTTTCGATTCCCTGTCGTTCTAGAGAGGAGAAACAGACCTACGGCGTTTGATTTTCTTTCGTCTCATCATATCTCTGCGTCATGTTCTTATGATGCAGCGCTGCAGCATGAGAGGAACAAGCCAAACTTGCAGAACGTTTACCCTCTTTTTTTTTTTTTTCAAATAACAAAAAACGTTGTTTTTTTCTTTCTTGTCTTCCTATTTTCTCCTTTTTCTCTTCTAGGAATTGTGTTCTTCTTTCTTTTTTGACTCTTTTTTTTTTTTTCTCACTCCTGATTACCATCAAACAAACAACACGAACGTTCATGTCAGACGCATGCATTCGATCTACTATGATTGATTATTATTATTTTCCGCTCACGCTCATCGCTCTCAAGCCTTCTCAGCCTACAAGGCTGCTTGAAATGCATATTCACACCCGCAAAGCAGAGAGTTTTTTTTTATGGCTCATGGACGAGTCTGCGGAGTGGATTGTGTGTATGGGAGGCAGCAAGAGGAAAGCGTACAAGGAAAGCCCAACAACAAGTAATTTTGACCACGCCATCGTGGAAGTGCTGCAGTTGAAAAGTTAACGTCAACATCAAAACTAATTTTACTCGTTTTTTATTTGTTTCCATTCTATGTTGGCTCGTGATGTAGCGGGGCACACCACCGGTGAGCTAAATCTACACACTGACCTTAGACGACGTTTAGGCTATGCTGGCGTCCTGTCAGAGTCTCCGTTCCCCTTAACATATATATATATATATTTATATCTATTTATATTCGCTTTTGAATAGCTTTTTCTGTTGTGTTGTTTCCCGGAAAGGATATTTATTATTCACCACAAAGAGGGTTTTTTTAGGGAAATACAGAATGTTTATTGGGTTGACACACAGATAGCCTTCAAGCGCGTGTGCTTTAATCTTGTTTTTTTTTTTTTTGTGCCTTTTGACTTCCCTGTACAAGAGAAAGGAAACTTATTTACAGTTCACGTTACGTGCTGGTTTCGCTCTTTTCCTTTTCTTTCCTTTTTTAAACTTTTTTACTCTTTTTTTTTTTTTAACCACTTAGTTTAGACTAGTAAAATGTTTTTTGTTTTTTTTTCTACTCGTGCTTGAAAAGCCGCAGAAAAACGGTGTAAAGACAAAGTAAACGCACTCCTGAAGGCTAACGCGCTGCGGCCTTTTCCGCAACGGCTGCGTCAACCCACCTCCCCACGACTGCTATCTTTAGAAGGGTCTTTAAGAAATAATTGCCTTCGTTCCCCTCTTAAAAGGCAAAGGTCAACGGTGATGAGCATCTTCTTACCGTTGTGTCTGTTGTTGAGGCTTTTCAACCTCTCTAAACGGAAAGAAGATAAGAAAGCAGCACTATGCGAAACGTGAAGAGAGCTTCTTCGCATTCTTCACAATTCTGCTCTCACAGCCGCGCACTTCGTGCACACACAATCTTGCCGCTTTACTCTCGTCCTCTTCGTCGTTGTGGTTTCGTTTTTGAGCTTTCTGATTCTCAAAGGCAGACAACACAGACACCATCGCAAAGGTTGCCGTTCACCATACACACACACACACCCACACATCATCAAGACAGCCAACACATCAAATCTCTTCCATTTTTTCTTCGGTTGAAAACAACACGAAAGCGAAAAGACTTCTTTTTTTTGCACTTGAAAAGAATTCTAGTCAGCATCAGTGAACGGATCTACACCAATGCAGAGTGTTCCTGACGTTGTTCTGTCAATGCACACCGGAGCGGCAGGCACAGAGAGACGCTACCCGTCTGCTTTTTCTGCCGCTTTGCCTGAGGAGTCTGATCGAGGTCGAGAGGCACCTCGGGAAGGCCGCCGCGACCGCCTTTCAAACACTTCAGCAACCACAGAAACGCATCACCTGCCAAATGGCGATGCAGAGAATATTGAGGACAAAGGCAAAAACCACCGAGCGTGTCGCTCATGCATGCGAGCCATGTTCGCAGTTGTGTCACTGGCACTCACCCTCCTTCTCGCTATGGACGTGTATCTTGTGTGTTGGGACGTTTACAGGTACGGGACACAGCCGGACTCTCTTAACGACCACCGCCACCAAGACGCACTGAGGTTGCTGTTGCTCTTTGCCCCGGCGCTGCTGGAGTGCGGTGCGATGATTGTATTTCTTCTGCGCCAACTTCGCCCTCGCGAAATCTGTGCAGCGTCCACCTTGTCGGGCGTCGCCGTGGAAGACACAGAAAACCTCACCCAGTCTCGCGCAGGTGAAGAGGAGGGTGAAGTGTCTGAGAGGAAGAAGAAGCTGTGCTGGTGCGTGGTGCTGGTGGCCCTCTCCCTCTTCACTGATTGCCTTTACCTTTGCGTCTTCCACGACGCCATCTACCCACTGCGCCACCTCGCGCTCCACGTCGTGTGCGTTTGGGTAACGTTCTTTCGGTCCCTGGTCTTTTCTTTGTTTATGTATGCAGTACTGTGTCCTTAGCGGTTTTACTAGTATATATTTATTTCGATGTGATTTTGCCCTTTGCTCTTTTGCTTTCCCCCATTAAGCGCGTGTTTTTTTATTATTGTTATTATTATTAAAGTCTTCCTTTAACCCCCCTCTCCCCCGCTTCCCCTCCTTTCTGCAGCTTGCGTTTACCATACGTCCATCTCACCGTCCTTGTACTTTCTCTCTCACTAAGCCGGATCCTCGCTCTCTCTCTTCCATACATGTGTATCCGATAGGGTTTTTTTTTTTTTTCTATGCGTGATTTTTGTTGGACGAGGCAGCATACTGCGCAGGGTTGGTCAGCCTGCTACTTCAGCTGCTCGTAGCGCTTTCTCTCAATATGACACCCCGTGCTTCACCCTCGCGGGACAAATCAACGTAATTTCTCTACTTTAACTTTTTTTTTCCTTTTCGATAGATTTGTTCTTTTCAACTGCGTGTGATTGTTTTTTGTTTGTTTGTTTCAATCTTGCAAGAAATTTCATTTTCTTTTTTCTTCCCATGAAATCCTGAGCGAGGAATGATTGGATGTATGAATGGTAGTGAGACATAATAAAAGTATTTTTAGTTGTTGCGTTTCCAGCCACTTCCCTTAAGTTCTCTCGTTTCCCGCCCGCCCAATCCCACACCGCTCTGCTCTAAAGGCGGATCTTCAAAGAAAGCCTACCACTTCGTTACGAATAAAAGAAAAAAGAGATATCAAAAAGAAGGCCTTAAACTGAAACTCATCAGTGGTTGAGTGCTCCCCCCTGATCCCTCTGCTTCAGATATATATAAAAGATTGTATCGCCAATTGGAGTCATCTCCTACCCAACCTTTACTTTCTACCCTTTTCCCCTCTCACCTTCCTCGGTGCTGCACGCTACCAACACGCGCGAGAAGGAGCGTGGTGGTTGAACAGGCCATCACATCAAAAATCGCGGATATCGACATAGGGGTGATGTCGCATATCATGATCGATAGCATCCCCATTGTGTTAAGTGTCGGCAGAGACGAAGACTTCAACTCGGCGGTTCGCCGAATTGCAGCACAATTTGTGGGGGTAAGTCTGCGGACAACTCCGCCAACAAACGACGTGGACGCCATGTCAGATACCGCGTTGGCCTAGCTGGCTGCGAAGCCCACTTCTTTCTTGGGAGAAGAATGCGAAACCCACTTAAGCCTGTTGCCAACCTCAACCTAGGCATATAAAGCACTGAACACACCAATGCGCAATTGATGAGCTCTGTCGCGCTTGTGATGTGCATGCTGTGCACAACCCGTCTCAACGCAGCGGGCCCGCACAACTCCATGCCGGTTCATCGTGGTGCTTTGGAACGAGGCGGCTGCTGGCCCTGCGCTGATAGTTGGGGGTGCTGCTCTGCTGGAGAAGCGACTATGGTCGGGCGGGGCAAAACACGTTGCCGAAGGGTGGGCGAGAGGCCGAACCCCGAGCAGATGGCAAGGGGAGGACGCAGCGCAAACCCGGCGACGCCCCAAAGCCACCGCCGCCACCAAGCCCAAAGACCAAACAAACAAACCCCGCCGCGAAGAGAGCCGCGCAGCCCCACCCGCACGGCGCGACCGAAGAAGCGCACAGCCGCAAAGCAAGCGACAAGCCCGACGCCTCTCCTTGCGCGAGAAGCTGCTTTCTCCCAATCAGCTGCATCGCTGGTGCTGTCCTTATTGACGTCAAGGAGTCTTTGATGACCTCCGCAAAAGAGCAAACCATGCGAGTGTCGGCACCATCCGGAATCGTTGCTGGCCAGCAGTGCTGGAACGGATAACAACGTCACCTGGTCGCGGAGGCTATTCAAAAGATGTAACCTTAAGGGAGCGAGGCGAGAGGGTGGTGCTCTCGTTGCGAGCGGCGGGGGAGATTTCAAGGCCAGTGAGCTCTGGGCCGCTCAGCACATCGGCCACTGACCGCACCAAACACACCATGCCGCTGTCACCTGTCGCAAGCGCTACGAGTGAATTGAGGCAGAGCTATAATGCAGGTGTGTAAAGGTGACAAAGGCTTATCGTCGTAGATTAGCATCGGTACTACCCACATAATGTGCGCATACTACACCTGTCATTGCGTAAATACAGCCAAATGCCAGGAGCGCACACACACAGCGAATAGAAAGGTTGTGGCAAACAACGAAAAATGCCACATCTCGTGCCTTAAGGCAAAAGAGCGTGTCAGGCCCGCCCACCGAGTTGCATAGCACCAGAAGGTTGATTGTGTTTGTTCACTTTTCCACGCTGAGTCCCGGAAGTGGTGGCTTGACGACGCCTGCAGTGGCAATGGTCAGTTGGTAGTGGTGGGCAGCATTGCACCACCTACCGCGGCACGTTCGCGCATAACGTCAGCCAATTTGAAAAGGGAAGAGGCAACAGGCAAGGTAGCGAACACACAACAAGAGGGGTGGGAGAGAGGAGTCCAATGTCACATCAGCAAAGCTTCGGCTCCCCTTTGCTTTTCCTTCTGTCAGCTTTTAAAAGAGGGAGCGGATTGAAAGTGGAAAGCGCAACCGCATCGATGCACAGGGAAGAAGTAGAAGAAGAAGAGGGGGCGCGAGCTTGAAGAGGAAGATGGGAGTAGAAACAACGATCAAGACAGCCTGTCTTTTTCTGCTTTGCAACACAGCGTGTCCTCCGTTGCCCTTGGAGGTGTGTGCACGCAGAAGTAATCCCAATCTCGCAGGCGCTCCCACCTTTTTCAAATGGCAGCAATTCAGCTCTCTGGAGTTATGGACCGTGCCGTTGTCAGTCCTGTGTGCCTTTAGTCCTTTGAGAATACCCCCTCAAGCCTCTCGTGACGCACGTTTGCACCGTCAACGAACAAGCGGAGATAACGATACGAAAACAAAAGGGTTGCCTGTCAAACATGAATGATATGCTTTAAATGAGTTTTTTCCTTTCCTTATCTTTTGTTTCTTTCTGGGTGTTTTTGTTTGTTTGTTTGTTTCCTTGTTTTGAAGATGGATATTGAACGGTTTGGTGACGTGTCCCGCAGCTGCAAGGACAAAAGAGGACCACGACGACACTCTAAGCGCAGTGTGCGTGTCCATAAGCGGTCACCACAACAAAAAGAAGGAAAAGGACGAAAAGCACGATAGCGGTGATCGCCACCCACGAATTTTTCTCGTTATCATTGGAAAATTAGAATGTCGACTGACACAGATGCCGACTTTTTTTTTACGATTGTTTCTTGTTGTTGTTCTTTTGTGTGTGGGTGTGTACTTGTGTCGGCTTTTATTTAAGCGGTCTTCAGGACTTCGATGGTAGCGGTGCGTCCACTTTTGAAGAACGCCGTGCCTTTCTCACCAGCGTGCAGGTGCGTCAGAGCCGTCGTCAGCTCCGCATCGGGGTTTGTACATGGGGCACCATCGACCACAATCGTGTTGACCGCCACATCGGCCTTTGGATTGTCACCGAGGCTGGGTGAGTGAAGCTGGATGTACAAGCCGTAGTCGTTGACGATGCTGCGGAGCATCGGGAAACGGAAGAGACCGCAGTACTCTGACCACGAGCCGCAGTACAGATATGGGTGGCCCAATCCGAGCTGGTGGGCCAGGGCGATGTTGAGGCACGCACTGAGGCCGCTGCCGCACGAGAAGACGCAGCTCGACAGGTCCGTCGTGCCCTCGCCGATGCAGCCGCGCAGCGCATTCGTGATGTTCTCGCGGATCTCCTCGTCTGTGCGCAACACCGGGTAGCCGTTGGGCTGGACGAGGTGCATGGCATACGGCAGGTTCACCGCTCCCTCAATGTGGCCGGGCAGCGGGTCCGCCGCGTAGGGCCGCACCGTCGAGCTGAAGCGCTGCGCCGCCCTCGCATCGGTGAGAATGGCGTTGGGCGGGAGGTCGCCAATGGTGTAGTGATGCTCGAAGGCCGTCTTGAAGGGCCACGCCAAAGCAGGCGTTGGTGCAGCCTTCGGCTCCCCGGACTCCATCGCCAGCCCTGCCGCCGCACACGCCTGCGCGCCGCCGTTCACCACGTACGCCTCCACGCCCAGTGCGTCCAGCATCCACCACAGCCGGCAGGCCCCCATCGCACCACACTCGTCATCGTAGCACAGCACCGGTTTGTCGCTTGTGATGCCGTTGGCTGTGCACCACGACACGAACTTCTCACAGGGCGGAAGAGGGTGGCGGGCCGTGCTGTGCGGCGAGATCTCGGACAGGTCCTTGTCAACGTCGGCACGCGTAGCGCCTTTGACGTGGGCCTTTGCGTACTCGACGACGCCGTGGTCCTTCACCGCCAGTTTGTAGCGGCAGTCAAAAATGCGATAGTCATCCAGGTGCTCCTTGACATCGTCAGCGTTTACGAAGACCTTGCCCGCGTGCTTTGGGGAGGCAGGCATGGTGCAGAACTGTGTGTGTGTGTGTGAGAGAGAAAGAAAGAGATATCGGCTCAGCGCAAATGCGTCTGTGCCTCCGCGTGTGTCCGTGTGCGTTTGTGTGTATTTGTGTGCCTTGATGCAGGTCAAGAGGAAGATTATAAGCCACCGGAAAGTGAAGGGGATAAGATGTGAAGGTTTTCTTCACCTTTTTTTTTCTGATAGCAAAATCCTGTCTGTGCGTTTGTGTTTTTTAAGTAACTAAGGAAAAATAAGAGTTTATATAACGTGTGCGCGGGTTTACTGAGATACCAAAAAAAAAAGGTTTCGTCCAATCGCAATTGGGCGGATTGTGAGAAAATGAATTATAAAGAGAACGGAAAGGCGGGAGGCGGGAAGTGGGAATGGTCGCTCCAGAATGAGAGGCGCAGCCAAACACTCCTGCTGGACTTGCGACGTGAGGTGCGTAGAAGGTGTGTGGTAGTACTCGCCGATACCACTACAGCGTGCCAGCAAATACACACACACACACAGAGAGAAACTCTGGCAGTGCTCCTTTGCACACCGTCCAAGCAGCCAAGTCCGTCACGCGTGCCGCGCGTGTGAGTGTGAGGAGAACAGGAAGAGGGCCTCTCCATACCCCAGCTGAGTAGGTCCTGTTCGCCTTTAACGCGAAGTTGTCTGTCTCTTCCTTGGGCATTGTGCACAGCGCAACAAACGGCAGTATTACTCATGTTCTTGCTGTTTGTCTGTTTCATTTGTGTCACCGTGTGTGTGCAACGCGTTCGATCACATAAAGAAGTTGAGAGAGAGAGAGAGTCGTGGCGCTGCTCCAAAACGGTGCATCGAAAAGCACGCATATGGTTTTTTTTTTGGTGCAGACGCACACATCCGATAAACAGAAAACGAAAAAAGAAAAAGAAAAAGCACAGAAGCTAAATACACAAAAAGCGTGGGCCGCAAAACGAAGCAGTCCCACGTCGACACAAGGCAGCAGTGAACACACAAACGACAGCAAAAAAAGATCCCGGTGCATAGTCGACCAGATGCGGAAATCTTTTTTTCTTTTTGTAATCACCAATAAAAAAAATAAAAAGACAGCATTCATTCCTAAAAGAGCTAACTACTTGGATGCTAACACTACTTTGCAGTGGCCAAACCGTGCTCGCACGCGCACAAACGAAAAAGAGAAGGCAGAGAGCCCATTTTGTTTTTCTTTTCCCCCTCCATGTCCACGCGCGCGCTTTTTCTGCGAACCCGGGGACGGGAACCCGAATACAGATATAAATATATATCTATGCATAAAGCAAGCTGAAAAAAGGAACAGAAGAGAAAAAAAAAAATAGGGCCAGGTAGTTGAGGCGGCACGAACCGCTTCCGGTACAGTTTCTAGTTCCAGTTACGCACGATCTTGCCATCCCAGTTGAGGCGATCACCCTTCTGCATGGTGTAGTAGCGATGTGTCTTCCAGCGGCGCCACGGAGAACCGGACTGGCCCCAGTGCGGGTTGGCCTCCCAATACTTCTCAATGCGCTCCTCCATGAGAGGCTGGAAGTGGCGGATGAGTCCCTGCACCGGCCACGCCGCAGCGGTGCCTAGCGCGCAAATAGAGCGTCCCTCCATCTGCTTTGAGACGTCCCACATTGTGTAGATCTCCTCCTTCTTCGCGTTGCCGTTGACGAAGCGCTTCATCATCTTGTCTAGCCACGGGCTGCCCTCGCGGCACGGCGTACACTGGCCGCACGACTCGCGCATGTAGAATTGCGAAAGGCGCTCAATAGCGTTAATCACGTCGGTGGATTTGTCCATCACAATCACGGCCGCAGTGCCCAGCCCACTCTGCGCCTCCTTCAGCGCGTCAAAGTCCATAATGACGTCGTCGCAGATGTGCTTCGGCAGCAGCGGGCACGACGAGCCACCAGGGATCACACAGAGCAGGTTGTCCCACCCTCCACGAACGCCGCCGGCGTGGCGCTCGATGAGCTCGCGCAGCGGAATACTCATCTCCTCCTCGACGGTGCAGGGCCGGTTCACGTGTCCGGAGATGGAGAAAAGCTTCGTGCCGGCGTTGCCCTTGCGGCCAAACTGCGAGAACCACTGCGGGCTGCGACGCAGGATGGTGGGGGAGACGGCGACGGTCTCGCAGTTGGTCACGGTGGTGGGGCAGCTGTAGAGGCCGATGTTCGCGGGGAAGGGCGGCTTCAGGCGCGGCTTGCCCGGACCACCCTCCAAGCTGGCAATCATCCCTGTCTCCTCGCCGCAGATGTACGCCCCGGCGCCGCGGAAGGTGTAGAGGTCGAAGTCGTAGCCGCTGCCACACGCGTTCTTGCCGAGGTAGCCCTTCTGGTAGGCGTCGTGGATGGCCTTCTCCACCGAGCGCCACTCGTTGTAGAACTCACCGCGGATGTAGATGTATCCGTACCGGGCACGCATCGCAAAGCCAGCGACAAGCGCTCCCTCCACAAGCTTGTGCGGGTCGTGCCGCATAATCTCGCGGTCTTTGCATGTGCCGGGTTCTGACTCATCGCAGTTCACGACGATGTAGCTAGGGCGGTTATCCGGCTTCTTCTTAGGCATGAAGGACCACTTCAGTCCGGAAGGGAAGCCGGCGCCACCGCGGCCACGCAGTCCACTGGCCTTGATCTCGTTGATCACCCAATCCTGCCCCTTCAGCAGCAGATCCTTGGTGCGATACCAGTCACCACGGCGCTCCGCCCCGGCGATCTCGCTACCAAAGTCATCGTACAGATTCGTGAAGATGCGGTCTTGATCCTTAAGCTGACCGTGCACGCGATCCAGCAGAAGCGCCGACGAGCGAAGAAGGCCGTTGCGCATGGCGACGTCAGGGAGGAAACAGGGTAATACGTAAGGTTACTAAGAGCTAGAGAAGAAAACGGTAATATAAGTCTTTCTTTTTTTTGAAAAAAGTAAACGAAGAGACGACTATAAACAGCGATTCCCTACGTTCACACACGTCGTTTCTATCTGCGCCGATAGCGTCGGTTTAGCAGCGGCAGCAGCAGCTTTACTACGGCTGTGTGTGTGTACGTGTGTGTGGCCTTCACTATTCGCTGCGAGTTCTAAGTACTAAAAGCAAAACAGAGGGAGAAGAAAGAAAAACGTAGTCACAACGCCTTTATCAAGACGAAGAAGACAAAGAGGAGAAAAAGATTTGTGTTTGTGTGTATGTGTCTTTGTGTCACGCGTGAACAAGATAGCACAGATGAAAATCCTTGCGTGCAGTCTCGTACGTTTGCGCTGCACTTTGACGCACCTTCACTAATCCGCTCAAGCAACTCAGCTGGGACGGAAGTCGCAAGCTGAACATCCACCCACCAAACAAACAGGGAAACAAAGAAAGACGCCATAAAGCAGGAGGAAAAAAAAAAAGGGGGAGGTCAGTAGACGTGGGGACAAAAGCATCGAAAGGTACCTAGAGAGCTCTCTGACTACAAAGGAGTGCAAAGCGCGCCCAGAGACAGATTGGATTGTGTTCGCAAAGTATCAAAAGATTTTGAGGTACACTCACGCACCTTTCGCCTTTTCCTGCTGGGCACCTCAACGAGAACTTGCCCGAGAATACCAAAAAAAGCCTTTTAACGAAATCTTTTTGTTTTTTAACAGCAGGTTTGTTTGTTTTACAGGAAGTCGCACTGCCACTTGTTTGTGTTGTTGCCATAATGGGATGAGCGTTTCCTTTTTGTTTTTTGTTTTTTCTTTTCTTTTAATCGTGCTGCCTGTATCTCTTTGCCTGTTTGTTTGGCTATTTTTTTTTCTTTTTTGAAGACTCGCGAAGAGAAAAGAAACGACGCAGGCGAGGCCCAGAGAGGAAGTCTGCAATAGAAGAGCAAGGACAATCAGGGCGAATAAGAAAGAAAAAGAGAAGCGGAAAGGAAAGGAATTTTACACCGATACGTACGTGCGTAGAGATGCCTTGCAAGGAGGCTCCGCAAGAAAAATGATATGTTTTTTTTTTTTTCTTTTCTTTTTCTTTTTCTTTTTTCCCTAGGAAAGAATAGTGAAGAGAAAGCAAAAACAAAAAAGACAATCAGCAGGGTCACTTCTTTTGTTGGTGCGAGAGCTCTGTGCGGGTGAGCTCGTTGGCCTGGCAGAGGTGGAAGGCTTCGGTGAGGTTGACGCAGTCCGGTTCCCAAAAGCCTCGGTCGCTGATGCACTGCTGCGCCTTGGCACGCATGTCAACACACTTCTCAATTTCCTTCTGCTCGTCGCACTTCTTTTTAAAGGACTCGGGAACGTCCTCCCACTCCATCTGTCGCCCCATCCCAACCGAGTAGGTCTGCCCACCACCTTTGATAACGACCATCTTGCCAGAGCGTCCCGCTGCTCTTGTTGTTGTTGTTTTTGTGTGTGTGTGTGTGTGCAGTAGAGAATAGCCGTCCGAGTACTGATTCTGATTTATTTTTCTTCTTTGTTTTTGTACTAATTTGTTAACGTTGACGCCCTTGTGATAGCGGCACGCGTGACTTGACTCTAATTCTGTGAAGAAAAAAGATTGTGGCGCTGAAGGCGGTAATCACGTTTAGACAGTACGAGTGGGATGAAAAGGGATGGAAGAGGTACAGCAGAAAAAGGTAAATACCAAAGAAAACAACACGTGGCATCTCTCACACTTGAACACGACCGGTGGAGAAGTGGCGTTGTGCTTTTCATCTCAAGAAGGGACCCAGATGCTGATGTCTGTGTGTTTGGAGGTGTGAGTGAGTGCTTCAGGACGTGATAGAAGGTGGGCTGGTAGACGTCACCGTGAGCAGCAAGTCTGCTGCCTAGACCCAGCCGAAGCCGCCAGAGCGCACGCACATTCCATTCAATGGACTAAAGGCGTTGCATCCACAAGATGCTTCAACGGCGGGCGACACTACAACCTCCGTGCCGCTTCATCTCTACGGACCACTTCAGAATGAAGGAGCCCGTGAAAAGCAGCACAGCCCCACGTTGCGCTGCTTGCCATTCTACGTTGCTGGGCAACATTTTTATTGAAATTGAGCTGCACTGTACGATCACGCACACGTACAAGTACATGGAGACTCAACCCTGTTAAAATGTTGACGGGAAGGCGAAAGTTTATGAATACCTTCCTCCGTATAAAAAGGGTGTTCGTGAGTCTGTGTGTGTATGTGCGTGTATGTGCGTGGGAGGAAAGACAATGTTCAGAGGCTTCCGCTGCTGGATCAACGGCTATTATTCACTCCTTGCGTTGCTCAAGACGGAAAAGAAAAAAAAGAGAGAGAGAGCACAGCACTCAAACAGTCACAAACATATATATATATGGAAGATAAAACGTGGTGGAACGCCACGTAGAGAACAGCATATCAAATGGTAGAAAAAAAAAAGAAAAAAAAGAAGCAGCGCCGGGCTCGCTTTCTTTCCTCACGAGACAGCAAGGTCTCCCCAAACGTTAGAGCAAAAGTAAAGGAGAACAAAACATAAAACGCAAATACGAAAGAAAAACTCCAGAAAACAAAGAAATAAAAATATCGGCAAAGCACAAAACACGTTTTGAAGTAACATCGCCCCGGTGACTTCAAACAAATCCAAAAATAAAAGAGGGGAAAGCCCAAGAGAGCAAGAAAGAAAAGATCCACTTTTTAGATGAGAACACCCGAGAGGGGAGAAAAAAAAAAAGCGGAGAGGGAATACTGCGTCCTGCTGCACTCACATCCCTTCTCACTTAGTAATGTTCCACACCAAGGGCTCTTCACGGCAGAAAGGACACTTGCCCAGCTGCTGGGCGTCAGCAACGCAAAGGATATTGCCGCAGCACCACAGCTCCACGAAGCAGCCCGGTGCGGGGGGCTCGAGGCAGACGCCGCAGACCTCCTCCTCATCATTGCCCATATCCGCATTGGGTGGGATCAGCACGTGGCAGGCCTCCTCGTTTTCCGGCTCCCCATCCACATTACCGCCAGGTGCGCTCAGCACACCAGCGCCAACCAGCGCATCGCTCGGGTCTGCCAGACCGTTGGCCGCGTCGGTTTCTACGTGTGTCATGCTTTATTCTCTCGTGGTCGAAAGAGACGCAAAAGCTTTTTGAGGTTTTGTTTTATTTCTTTAGAAAACTGATACAACGACAGAGCGGCTGCTCAAAACGAAGGCAAAGGAAAAGAGTAAAATCCTAGTTTTTTCTCTTGGTAAAGATGACGAATGCAAGCGTAGATAGTGCAAAGGACAGAGAGAGGGGGGAAGAGGTGAAAAGATGAAGATGGTATCTTTGTAACGCAAAAACATATGTTCAAGCAACCTTTTGTGTGTGTGTGTTTGTGTGTGTGTGTGGAAAAGAAAGGAGTGGAAGCCGCCTCAGCACATGCACGCAGAGAAGGTCGGGTGTGAGGCAACGGACTCGATAACGGCGCTTGAGTGGAACTCGCGCAAGACAAGCAAGAGTGTAACAAACCTGTGCTTTCGAATTCCACCGTCTTTGAGCACACACTACCAAAGAGAGAAAAGCCCCGCGTGGCGTCTTTGATAAACTAGATTTTTTAGTTTTTTTTTTATTGGTAATGTCCTCCATTATCGATTCTTAGTGTGTGCATTTCGTTGCGTTTTCTTTTTCTCCTTACTCCTCTCTCGCCACATCGCGCCTGACTCAATCGCCCATGCTGCTAGCGCGGGGCCCAGCAGATGAAGTTCACTGACAAAACTCTCACGGTGCAGTGGCCATTGTTGCCAAAAAAAGGGAAGAAGCATCAAAAGGCACCTACACACTGTCCGGCGTGGTTTTGTGCGCGGCGTTTGCGAGATGAGACGCGGCCTGCTTGGCCTCCCGCACCGCGATGTTGCGCTGGCGGTTCGCCACGATCGTCTCCTGCCCATCGGGACGGTTTTGCTTGCGGCCACGCCGATTCCCGCTGGCACTGTCCTCGCTGACAGAGGTGGTGGTGGAGGACGCTTGAAACTGCGCCGTCGCCTGGCGCTTGCGCTCGCGTCTGGCGCGGTATTGTGTGTACTCCTCGTTGTCCGGCAGCGCCGTGGCGTCCATCAACACGCGAAGGTCATCCGGCGCTTTCTTGGCCGCGCAGGACTCGCGCGACGGGGGCGGGCAGGGCACCGGTGCGACCTTTTGCATCACGATGAGTCGACGCACAATCTTGAGGGAGACGCGCTGGGGAATGTTGTGCAGCATGCGCAGCGACGGATGCGAAGGCACCTCCTCGTCGGTGTAGTGATCGGTGGTGGGGTGCCAGAACGCAAGGTGGCCGCCCACTGCAAGGCGCTCCGCAGCAAAGAGAACGAGGTCCAAAACCACCTCGCTGGTGGCGTACGCAGACAAGGTAATCGCAGCAGGAGCAGCAGCAGTCGCGGCAGAAGCTGCAGTCGAATTGCCACTCGACTCGACTTTCTTGCGCGGCTCGCGAAGGCCGTAGGGAGGATCGGTGATAATGCTGTCAAAGACGGCTCCCGCTGAGTTGGCCACAGAGGTGTGCCATGTGTGCTGCCATGAAGAAAAGTTCATGCGGGCAAGGTCGGGCGGTGGCAGTCCGTAGAGCTTGAAGTTGGTCCACATGGTGGGCAGAACGCGCTCCTCTGCCGTCAGTGCGTTCAGCCGATCAGCAGGGTAGGTGGCCAGCGCCAGCCGCCGCTGCAGCTGCAACTGCGGACTGGTTTTCCCCTTCTCGGTGCCGGAGCGCATTGCTCGGCCGTCCGCGTCGGAGCCGAACGTCATCGCCCCGCAGTGCGCCGCCGCCACCAGCAGGCTGCCGGTGCCACAGAAGGGATCGTAGGCAACGTGGCCTGGTGCGACGCGTGACATGTTCGCCATCACCATCGACTCCTCCGGCGGCATCGACGTGGTGCCGATGTAAGGCCGCCGCTTCAGGTCGTACGTCGCCAGCATCGCACTCCGACTGGACTCGACGCACAGGCAGCAGTGGAAGACACGCAGCAGCGGGCCGTTCGGCACCCACCGCTGCGTCCCAGCCGGCGCGCGCTCAATGGCGTGCTGGAGGAAGACGTAGTAGCGCCGCTGCGGCGTGCGCCAGTCCACCTCGCCCTGCAGCGGCACGTGGCGAAGCACCGCCTCCAGCACGGCCTGCTTCGCCTCGCTGGTGTACTTCTTCCCAATGGTCTCGATCTGGTAGGCGTAGGTGGAGGAGCAGCTGAGGTGCGGCACCTCTGACTCCCCAATGAAAGCGCGGAAGGCCGTCGCAGAGGAGGGGGCGGACGAGGACCCTGTGCGCGCATTCAGACAGGCGTAAAAGTCCTCCAGCGTTGGGGCGCTCTCGAAGAGCTCGTAGATGCCGCGGAGCAGCATGCAGCGTGCTGCAAGATCCCTCAGCTGCTGAGCATTGGCCGAGGACTCGAACACGCTGAACCAGACGGCGTCACCGCCCTGCGACACCCACGAGATCTCGCTGTCCAGCAAGGTGACAGGAACGTTGAGCGTGGCGGCCACGGACATGAACTCCGGCAGCCGGAAGCCCTCGAGGCTCGGAGAGGAGGTAAAGGCGGCAAGATACTTCATGGTTAGACACTTGTGTGTTGGTGCTCGTTTGTGTGTGTGTTATCTTTTTACTGTTGTTGTTGTTGTTGTTTTTTTGATACGACAGCCTCTTACACAAATGCAGAGAGAAGTGACGAGAATGCGGAGACGTGTCTTTGTGTGCGTGTGACAGACGATAGTGCTGCGCGTGGTCTCAGAAAAAAAAAAAAAACCACCAACAAAGACAAGAGCAGATTTGCTGCACTCCTTCCTCTTCGCTTTTCTTTCATATATATTTGTGGTCACCGCATGTGCAGATGAGGAAAAAATGGAAGAGAAGTGGAGTGGGAAAAGATGAGGTGTTGATCAGTGTTGTGCAGAGGAGCGGACCTCGAGACGAAATCACCACAAACGCACGCGACGGGCAGGGAGGCACTCCCCACACACACGTGTCGCTCAGAGCTGTCAATGTAGTTGCATCAAAGCATCAACGGTGAAAAGAACGTAGGCCGACGACAGAGACAGACGTGCCGTTGCCTCACAGTTGTTGATTGCCACAAAAGAGAAAATGCATGAAAGTCGATTCCACAATAATACCGTGGTAAAAACCTGCGGCAACAAGAAACGCGCCTCATTAACGAAGGCAGCCACTCTCACCACCGTGCCCTCCACGTTCGGCAGCCCTGTACCCCCCTCCCCTCCCCCTTCTACAGTATCGTTGGCACAGGTTGCAGATGCTGTTACTTAATTTTCATTTTTTTCATGTGCACGTCACATGGTCACTCACAGGGAGTATTTCCTAGGTAACATCTTTCCTTGCATTCTAAAGCGTCATGTACATCAGGGTCTTCCAAAGAGGCGCAAACAACCACAATTTGGAAAAAGAAAAAAGAAAAAAAAAAGAAACTTTGTCATCTCTCCGTAAATGTCCGGAGGAGAGACAGGAGGAAAGCGGAGAAAGCTAAACTCAGTGCATGGGGTGGTAGAGAGCCGCCAGCCGTGGGTCATCAGCGAGGCGCTGGGCTAGCTGGTTGTACTTATCGCTGGCGTGGTCGATGTGCTGCGACAGGCGCTCGTCCAGCACCTTCATCTTCCACGTCGCCTCCTTGCAGTAGAGGGCAAACTCCTCCGTGTCTTTGTCCCCCTCCACCGCCGAGGCATCCACCGTCTTTTTGTACAGCTGCTGCCGCTTGTTGAACTCCTCCTTCTCACCGTCCATTCGACTCTGCATGATGTGCCCGCGCTGAATCAGCCGCTCCTTCAGCTCACGCAGCGCCTCATCCCGCACCTGCTTCGCCTGCTCCACTGTGAGGCGAATCGTCAAGTAGTTCCCATCAAAGTCGGGCGGCATCTCCAATTTGGCGATGTATGGCGCCAGGTAATCCTTCCGCGACTCCTCGCGTCGCACCGCCTCCGCGAGCCTCCGTGCACGCTCGGCTTCCGTCTCCTTGGGCCGATTCCGCAGCGTGTCGTACGAGCTCAGCAGCGACCGCACGTTGCTGTGGTCTTGCTCGATGGCTTTTAAAATGTCCATGCACTCATCCATCCTGGCACGCTGCTCCATCAAGCACGTCGCCTCCGCCGCGTTCAGCCACTTCCGCTCATTGTACAGGTCCAGCTCGCTCGGCGCCGTCTCGCCAGGAAGGGCCACGACCTTCACCGGAGGCTCCACAGGCTTCCGTGCGGCTGAGGCGGCGATATACTCCTCCACCGAGGACCCCGGCTTGGCAAACATGTGATAGGGCCGAAGGATACTGCCAGGGGCGAAGTGGAAGAAGACCCACATCTCACCCGCAGGTGGGTTTCCGCCCTTCACCTCGGCTGATGGGCGGAGAAATGTGATCTTGGCGACATCCTTCTCAGCCGCGACGCTCCCGTTCCGCAGAAACTTCTGGCTGATCCGCACGGGGTCGAGACGCGGGTAGTCGCGCAGAGCAGACACATTCCCGGGTCCGCGAACCACCAAGCTGTGAATGTTGGTCTCACGCATGGTGGATGGGCGGTCGTAGCTGAAGCTGCGGTACCACAAGTAGTCTCTGCGCCCCTTGTAGAACTCTTTTACCTTACGCAACGTCGCGGTGTCGTACAGCAGCTCCGTGCGACAGTAAAGACCGTCACTGCGCGCGCGCCAGTAAAACTTCATGGTGCGCTGCCGCCCAGGCTCGAAGATCAGCTCCCGCAGACCCTCCACCGTCGTGTCGTGCGTTCGACCTTTGCCGTACCATTCCACAATTTTGCGCGGCTCGCCTGAGGCGTCGAAAGAGGACGCAGTAGAGCGTTTAGCCAGAAGAGAGGCCGATTCCGTCTTGGGACGCGGCGGGGTCGCAGGGGACGGGAAAACGCTGCGGCGGCGAAGCTTGTCGGCGCGGTGGGCGTACAAGATGTGCACCTCCTCCAGCCCCGCACACTCAGCGTCCGGGACAAGGACCTCTTGCACCCGCAGATCATTCTGGGAATAGGGTGCGTAGCGGCGAAGAACCGCGTCGGCGTAGCGAATCTCCTTTAACCCATCGGGGAAGCGCGTCTCGTACTGCTGTCGGCTCAAAATGAGCTCGTTGGACCACAAGTTGGGGATGCGGATGCGTTTCCCCTTTCCAGCGTCTCCAGAATCCCCCGCAGCGGTTGTTGCCATGGCAGTTATGGTGGCCGTCAGCTCGCTCGTATATGCACGTCGGGTAGCTGCAAATGTGGTGGCCATGCTCTCCACCTCGTCATCGGTAGAGCCGGTGAGAGAGAACAAGCTCTCCCACTGGCTCCCGTCTGCCAGGTTCAATGCGAGCGAGCTCACGAGAGCGTTTGGCCGCATATTCACATAGTACTCCTCGTGGTTGAAGAGCGTTTCCACAGACGTGTACGCGTTGTCCATCGATGGTAGCGGGATGAGTTTACCAGTGGAAGGCTCCACAAACACGGCGTCTGTTATAGACGATCGCCCACCAGGTAGTACAAGAACCCACGAGTGTACAGGCTTGACGGCACGGAGCTGCTCATCAACAGTCGAAGAGGTTTTGACATGCGCTGGCGCTCCACCGGAGACGCTCGCCGAAGCGGACTCGACGACGGGGACGAGGTCAGGGTCAGGGTCGCTGGTTCGCCGCAATACTGGATTTTGAGGAATGAGCGCCATGTATACGTTGCCCTTCGGCGTAGTGTCCTCAACCTCGTCATCCGAGTTGATCTCGACCGGAAGACTCCCTTCCCAGTTTACAGAGCTTTGATCGCAAAGGCATACCGCTGGTGTTGCAGTGCCAACCACAACATAGGCGTTGAAGCCAGAGCCGATGAGAAAAGAGGCCAGGACAAGACTCATTTCCACGCAGTTTCCGGCCTGCCAGCTAAGTGCGGTTGCAGGAGAGACGATCTGCGACGGCAGCTCCTCCACCGTGTCGTCGTCCTCGTCGTCATAGCAAAGTGGACTGTGAAGGGCTTCGTAGGTGATGTAGTCTGCTACGAACTGGCAGCATCCTTGCAAGTCGAAGAGTTCATCGAAGAGCAGAGCTGTCGGACGGACAAAGGAGCAGATCATTTTTTGTTTCTGGCACTCATTGTTTGCGTACAGGAAGAGCGGCTTGCTGTCTGGAAAAAAGCTGCTGTAAAACGCCTCGTATTGCTTCGCCACGTCGAGTACCTTCTCTTCGCTGGTGGTATTGACGCAATACGAAGCAGGAATTCCAGGGGAGCGAAGAAAAGCTTGGATCCTCTCCGCCTTTGCGAGATGTGCATTGGAAACCATAGCTGGCGTATCGACACGGCTAAGAAGAAGAAAAATGCGCTGTGAACGAACACAAAAAATTGACGTAAAGAAACACGAGATGAAAGAAAGAGAAAAAGAAAAGGAAAGTGAGAGACAAAGAAAACCAGCGGCGATGAGGCATTTTGAATAGAAACGCACAGTAGTTTCCTTGATTGCTTTGCCTCTTCTCCATTGTAAATGGATTCGGGTGTATACTTCAAGTCATATGACGTATCTCAGCAGTCGCAACACGCTCGCGGTACTGCAAGAACAGTATAAGGCTTTGTTGTTGCTATTGCTGTTGCTCCGCGTACTCATCCCGTGGGGAAAGCTTAAGCAGCGCGCCAGAATGAAAAGGCAGGATTTCATATTTCATTCACTGTGAACGGCAAGAGCGCACTTTTGGCAGAATAAAAAAAGGCGTTCCCTTTTTTTTTTTTTTTTTGTATGTGCGAATTGTACGAGCTATAATATTGCTGGGTGGCGGCAAATAAGAAGAAGCTTCGATCAACCTAACGTGACGAGTGACTAAAAAATCCGTTTCTAACAAATACAAAATTGAGTGAACAGACTAAGTGCTAAGGAAATGAAATGAGAAAAAAAAAAACTCGCTTGCATGGCGCCTAATCAAAAGCCGAAAGGCACCTGAGAAATGGGCATGCTTTAGATCAACTATCGTTTTTTGTTTAGTGCAGCTCCCTCGGCCTAGCGATAAGAACTGTTTCATAGTTTTTGCGGCAGTAAATGTCCCAGTAAAACACGCCCCAAGCGGCGGACGCAATGCACAGAAGAGCGCAGTACAGTGGAGAGACAGTGAGCAGGTTGATGTTGCCTGGCATCACGAGACGTCCCGAAAGCGTCCTCGGCGTGAAGGGCTCGTAGTTCATGAAAGCGGCCTCGTTACGCGCGCCAACCTCTGCACCCTTTGCACTACTCTTGTACTCAAAAGAAGAGCGAGGATGGTCGGACATCGTGTGCATCTCAAATTTTTTCGCGTACTCCTCCATCTCGTGGCGCTGAACGGCGTCCGCAGCGCGCACCTTCTGCGAGTCGGAGCGCACAAGAAGGGATGCGGCAAACGCGCCGCTTCTACCAGCGGAGAGCTTGATAACGCTGCGTTGCATTTTTTTTCTTTTTGGGCACACAAAAAGAAAAACAGTGGTTGTTGTTGTTTTTTCTACCTAAGGAAACGGAATTTGCAGTCCAGTGAAACCCAGACATTTGTTGCACCCACCGTAAGACATACAGAAAAAATAAGGGATGTTGAGATAGACAGATAATGAATCTTTACATGATAATTTGTATACAGATGAGCTCACACAACATAGACGTAAGTCGCAGCACAAATAACTTTGCGAAAATTGGTAATTGCATTGCTGCCAATGAAACTCCATGGTTTTCAGTTTGTATTCGGTATGAAGGAAAACGCCAAGCTGCTTCTTGTCAATACTATTGCTTTGTTGTATTTAGAGCTAATTTCATGTGAATGGCATACCCGTACCAGACATATGAAAAGAATAATGATAGAAAGTTTATTCTTCCTTTTATCGATTTAGTGTTAGCAATGAGATATGACTTTATTTTTTTTATTTTTTTTTTTTCGTCACGTCCTCCAGCGCAGAGAGAGCAGAAGAAAGATGTTCGCGACTTTTTGTGCGGATAAAACGAAAGGAATCATTGTGAACGCTACCACCCCCAAGACTCAAAATCAAATTCAAGAGACAATAATAATACTGAAGGGGAAAACTAAAAACCAGAGCCACCGCACAGAGAAGATCACAAAACGCGTGCTTGCAAATAGACAAAAAAATACGCAAAAGAAAAAACCCTATTTATATTTTCTATTTCGTATACGCTATTTTCCAGGCGTGGAGGAGCCTTTAGAAGCCGACGTGGCTACCGTATTGAAAACAGACAGGGCCTGCGTTGCAAACGCTGCAGGGTCGCTCACAGGTTGAGACATGATCACGGTGTTCGATTCCTTCGCCAACTCACCAAACTTTTCGATGTAGCTCTCCGCAACCCGCAGCGAAATGGCCTCATTTCCGTGCTTTGCCTTGCCAATAGCCTCTGAGACCACCGAAATATTGTCCGACACAGCTGCGGCTTTAATTCGAATGGCAGCAGCCTCACCCTCTGCGTTTCGCTCTGTTGTGTACTTGGCAGCATCCGCGACGTACTGCTGGGCGATCTTCATACCATTTGCGCGGTTCATGGTCGCCGTGGACTCGCCTTCACTTTCCAGAACCAGCTTGCGCTTCTTCCGCTCAGCCTCTGCCTGCAAATCCATGGAGCGGCGAACAAGCTCGCTAACGATGATGTCCCTGATCTCGTACCGCTTGCACTCAATGCCCCACTCGTTGGCCTCCCGCCGAAGCACCTCGACAATGTTCTGATTTAGGCTCGCGCGCTCCCTGAAAAGGCTATCGAGTGACATACGCCCAATCTCGCTGCGCATCGTCGTCTGCGCTAGGTTGATTAAGTTGAAAACTGGATTCTCTATATTGTAGCTGGCTTTAGCGGAGTCCACAATCTTTAAAAACAGCACGCCGTCGATTTCAACCATCACATTGTCCGACGTAATGGCCGACTGGTTGGGGATCTCAATGCCTTGCTCCTTGACGTTGTAGTTATACCGAATTTGGTCGATGATAGGAATCACGATCCACCATCCGGAATCTAACGTACGGTGATAGCTTCCCAATCGCTCTACGACGTATTGGTGACCCTGCGGGACAATATTCAGTATTGTGTTCCGGGGAGGCCGCTCAATGAACGACACAGGATCGAGCAGCGTCTTCTGAGACCGTTGCATCATCATCCGCGATGAAGAGCCACCCCCGCTCGCCGGATCTTGCGAGCCGGAATTCATTCCGTACGGGCCACCGGGCGGCCCGTACATTTGAAGGCACGCTATCCCACGGCGCATCATTTTCGACAAGTTGAAAGAAGTGCTTCAATTCTCGCTTGAGATTTGTTGGGGTCGGGAAATCAAAAGGGAAAGCGCAGAAGGAGAACAAAAGAAAGAGTTGAGAAGCTAAGGGGAGCAACAGTGCTCATCGTCAAACAAAAGCATAACAGACGTTTGCGTGTCTCTGTGAAATTTATCCACTATAGGCGCTGCTATATCGAACCGTTCTCTATTCAGCTCGAAATCTTCGCGCAATCCATTCGGCTTGCTCCACCACGCAAGCACTGCTAAGACTCTGGCTTCCCTTTCCTGAAAAATGGGACTTTCTTTGCGACATTACTTTGCTAAAATATAATTAATGTTTTTTTGTTTCTCGCTCAAAAGAAAGGGCAAGTATCACACTACCAAGCTGGCGTTTTTACGATCGATAGCAAGTATGCAGAGTAGCTGACAAGAAAAAAATTAATCATCCTAGAAAACGGGAATTGCCCGTTGGCATGAGAAGTTGCTGAGGCACAATTGTTTTTCCAGTAAAACAAGCGTATCCAATTTTTAGTTCTTTTCTTTTTGATTTGCGCTTATTTCCTTCCTCAACAGGGCAGTGTGTAATATAGCACCAGTACGAAAAGGCTCAGCTGATCTATTGTGAGTTTCTTCACCGCGCACATAAAATGGCAATAAAAAGGGAAGTCGAAATGCTGAAGCCCTCAACACTGATTGCGTCTACATTATTCACTTTTTAGCATTGGAAAGGCTTTTCCAGTGACCGGGGGGTTTCTAAAACAGCTCTTTATAATTTAATAGAAAGGGGGGGAACTTAACGGATGTGCCGACTCACAAACTGTAGTTGTTGGTCCCGATGAAGGAGGCTGCTGCGAATGCCTCCTCTTTCGCTTGACACGCTTTGTTTTTGGTGGGCTACCGCGCTGCAAATAAGTGCCGCTGCACGCAACCAACCCAACGCTCCTTTCCGTTTCTCTTCAAGGTTTGCACGTTGCACGCCACTGAATAGTATTTTGGGCATATAAAAGCAACACAAAGTGGTTATTCCTTTGATTTGTTCGAAGCAAAAAAAAAATCATTATAAGGAACAATGATCAAAATTACATTCTTAGTATCAAAGTCATAAGTAACAAGGCCTTCTCATGAAGAATGAGAAGGCATGTGCATTTTCTTTGTTTGACCGCCGGGTAGCTATACTGCTCAAACGTTTACACCGCTTCTGAACCTGAGACAACAATACGGCTCCTCATTCTCTCTCTCTCTCTCTCTCCCTCTCTCTCTCTCTAGCCCTCACTCTATATTTGACCCACACTGTCTTCCCTTTCATTTTATGCAGAAAGTGAATACACAAATCCAAACAAATATCGTTCTCTCCAGCATCCTCATTTGCTGTCAAAAAAAAAAAAAAAACCCTCAGTAGCCATGCGTCGAGCCTTCACTCTCCTGCGTCCTCAAGTGTTCTCAGTGACAGGAGTTCTGCATGCGCGGCCGACAAAAATAGATAAAACAAATGGAGCAGCCAAACTTCAACCTGAGTTAGCCAACGAATCTGAAGTTGCCGCTGAAGATACTCCGGCAGCGTCGTCCATTGCTGATGTGTCTGAAACGCGAGAAACCGGGGCTACGCACGTTCGCCCACAGGCCATTCTAAAAGAAGTCCTGCACTCTGTGTCTGCAGGTCAGCAAGCCTTTCTTTTTGGAACACACAAAGATGCCGTCGACACATCTGATGGCGTGCTGCGTGCCACAGGGCCCTTTTTCGAGTCCGTCAACAACGCCTACGAGGGCAGAATGCTGCAGGAGCAGCAGATAGAAGTGGAGAAGTATGTTGAAAAGCGGCGCCTTCACTACGCACAGCGCCTCGATGATGAGACCGAAGAATTTCGCCAAGAGCAAAAGGAAATTCACGAGGAAATCCAGCGCATCGAGGCAGAAAAATACAAAAGCGAACTCAACAACGACGTCATGCAGTTTACTAAAATGCGTGAGACGGAATATGAGGTTCGCCTGTACTCAGATGTGGAAAAGTACTACAACGCATTGCTTGCATATCAATCTCGTATGAAAAAAGATGCAAAAGCCAAATCAACTGGAGACACCCTTTCGACGCAACTGACCATGGATTTGCAGGCCGTCATCAACGAAATGGAGCTGGAAGACTCGATTCGCAATTTCGGCGATATAGCAGGGAACGGGAACGATATCACAGACCAGGATATCCGAAGCTATGTCGTGCAGCGAACATGCTTCTACGAAAAGTGTGCGCAAGAGGAAGTTCACGACTTCACTGAAAGGCGGCGAACCTTCTATGAAGAGCTGCTTGAGGCACGCGCCATTCGCCATGCAGCAAAAATTCGTGCCGACACCGAAAAATTCCGTAAGGAACGCCAAGTTTATTATGACGACCGCTTAACAAATGACGGCTCTTGGATGACGCAATGCTTTCAAGAACACTACAATCGCTGTTTTCTCCAGTCCTACTCGCGCAAAGCCTGGATCGACCACCGCCGCTACCAAGCAACTCAAGAGGGAATTAAACTCTTCATGAAGAAGGGGGAGCGGGTTCCTGCAATTTCCAACCCATCCACTATCAGCGTGGCAGCTTTAAACGCGGAGATCCCTCTCGCACAGATTTTGGACATATACGAGTCTGAAAACGTGGCAGAGATAACGCGCGACGTTTTTCTCAAGGCTGCGCGTCGTATTGCAAACACTCCAGACCATAACGGCGACGAAGGCTGATTCCTGCGCTATGCATGCTGCCCTCTTGTAAAACGCTACCCTTGTCTCTACAAAGGCCTCTACCAATAATAAAAAAGATAGATAGACATTTAAGAAATTCTCGAACTAGTAGGTGCTTTGTTGTTCTCTCTAATCTGCGGAAGGGCCACTGAAGCGTCAGCCCTGCATCGCTCGATGAGACATTTTCCTTTTTTTGCTTTTTTTTTCTTGATGCTCGCTGGACTGGTCATTTAATTCACCGTCATAGATTTTGTATTGCCTCCCCACCTGTGCTCATATAGACCTGAAAACGATAAATATAGTAACTAGAAGTGAAGTCGATAAAAATGCATTGCTCCTTCGATTTTTGACTTTCTTGGCGCCTTCTTTAATACGATTGCCCGTTTGTATGCGTGTCTAAAGGAGTAGGAAGTACGAGGGACTCAATGAGATACGAAACTCTTCAATCTTGCAATGTTGGGACAAGCGCTTCACCACAGTTGCATTCTAATGCGCTTAAATCCAAGCTGCCATTTCCCTTCTCTACTTTTCTTCTTTGTTTTCATGTGTGTGGTTTCCTGCCTCACCCTCTTGTAATAGTTACGAGCTTGCTTTTCCTCCTTCTCAAAGTACCACAAGCACATTAGATACTTTTGCTCGCCGTGCACTACTCGCCGGTAGTGGCTTCTTTGTTGATTCAATAATCAGTAAGAAAAAATGCTCCGCCGGGTTTCGCTGCTGCTTTCAATGCGGCCGTCGGAGGCGTACCGCCAGCTTATCGCAAAGGGCGACATCACTGTTGATCAAAATCAGGTAAGTGCGCTGCCCGTGTTTGATCGTCTTTATGACGACCTGGTTAAATATAGCAAAGAAAGCAAGCGTCACCCTGTGCCCAAGCGGCAGGTTGAATTGAGGCCTCCGAACCGTCTCGGCATCATACCCTCATTTTTTATGCGTCGCGAGCAAGAGAAAAAGATTGACCAAGCTCTCAACGAGGACGAAAACGTTGTCTACCATCCGCTGTCGCAAGTGAAGGGGCTGTACGTGTGGGGAGGCGTAGGGTGCGGCAAAACGATGTTGATGGATTTGCTTTACGACAACGCCCCGTCTGAGATTCGCAAGAGGCGGCTTCACTTTCATCAGTTTATGCTGGACGTGCAGAAGACATCGAACACGATCCGTTTCAAATCAAAAGAGGAGATGGAGAACCCTTCTAACCGCACAAACATGGTTAGCTACAACACGAGCGACAACCGCCGCCGCACTCCAGATGCCGAAATTAATCTCTTCGACGAAGTTGCGCAGCGGATGATTAGTGATGTTGAGCTCCTTTGCTTCGACGAGGTCGCCGTCTCTGATGTGGCGCATGCAATGATCTTAAAGCGCTTGTTCCACTCCTTTTACAAGATTGGCCTCGTTGTTATTTTCACCTCGAACCGGCCACCCGGTGACTTGTACAAAGGCGGACTAAACCGCGGAGGCTTTCTTCCCTTCATCGACCTGGTCAACAAGCAGTGCTACACTTACCACATGAAGAGCAACGTTGACCACCGCCTTCTCGGCCACCAGGCTGACTCGTATCTTTCACCCATGAACAGCGAAAATGAGACGAAGTTCGACAAGCTCTTTCTGGACATGTGTAAAGGTATGCCAGCGGAGCTCCGAAAGCTCGAGGTTTTCGGCCGCGACGTCGATGTCCCGAAGGCGTGTGGCGGCGTCTGCTACTTCTTCTTTCATGAACTTTGTGGAGGTGAAAAGTCGACTGCTGACTACGACGTCATAGCGAAGACGTTTCACACGGTCTTCATTAATGGCGTTCCACAGTTTCCATACGAAAACAACGACGTGAAGAACCGGTTTCTTCTTTTAATCGACACGCTCTATGAGCGCAGATGTAAGGTGATGATCTACGCTGCTGTGGAGCCCTTCCAGCTTCAAGCGTCTAAGGAGGAGTCTGTGGGCAGCATCGAGGGAGGGGCAGCGCGATTCGATCAGCTCACCGAGTTCGAGCGTGAGAGCGGGAAGCTGCTCATGGACTCCGATGACAGCTCCTTCCAGATGGACCGCTGTGTTTCTCGCTTGATTGAAATGCGGTCAAAGGAGTACTTAGAATCCCCGCATCAGCAAGAGGACGTGGATCTTTCGACACGTTGAGGTGGCTCTTGAAAGTCAAAGCAAACGCCGGTCGCCCAGACATAAACTTACTAATTAGAGTATGATAATAATGACAAAACGGTACAGCAATCGTTTAGCTTCATAGCTCCGCTCACCTCACAAGGGTAACGAATAACCGATCACAATGCATACACAGCAGTCTAATAGCTTTTTGAGCCCTCTAGCATTTTGGCGTTTTCTTTTGAACGTTTACTTTCTTATGAACCCTCTGGTACTGAGGGTACAGCTACTCCGTCATTAAAGAGAGTTGAAAACAGGATGACAGGACAAAAATAGCGGGGACAGTCTAAGTATAACAGATTGGATTGCAGCAGGCTGTCAGCATTTCAAACATCAAGAGGGGTCGCTCGATGCTTATAGCTCGCCTTCAGTGCACCACTCTTTCACAAAATTCCTTCTCAGAAAACCATGCGTTTCTCACCCTCGTTTTTGCACCTTTTATGTTATCTTGTTGCCTATTTCCCTCCCTGTCTGAACATGCAGAAAAAAGAAAAAGTTGTGTGATTAGCCAGCCGAACGCACTCGTAGACAATCACACCCAGACAAAAATAGTCGGTGCGAAAGGACGCCAATCGAATTACATATATATTCTTATAGCAGCGAAGAATGGCATTTTACCACAATGTAGTGCCGATCTTGGCGCTGCTGGTGTGCTTCGCGGCGCTCGAGACGGCACTCGAAGCCAACGCGCAAGACGACCTCCCTGCAGGCGTGATGCGCGGACCACTTTTACACGAGCACAGCTTCCAAGAACCCCTCGTCAACGACTGGTGGGAAGAAGGCGTGCCGCATTACATGATTGGGGGTTCTGCGGTTGCCAATGAACGCTTCTTGAGGCTTACAAACAACGACCTGGACGATCACGGCTTTGCCTTCAACACGGCTCCCCTGGACCATGACAACTGGGAACTGCGCCTCCGCTTCTCTATTCGCCCGCCGCCGCCTGCCGCTGACATGAACGGCAACTCAACGCACTACCAGGGAGGTGATGGACTGGCTTTATGGTATCTAGACCAGCCCATCGGCGACGATCATCAGCATGTTGTCAAGTACTCCAAGTCCATCTCGCCCGAGCTGCGTGATGAAATCCTCGACGCTGACAATCCGTGGCGTGTTGCGGACTTCCTGCTGAACACCGGCGACGACGACGACAATGATGACGACGACGATGATGAAGTGGGCGAAGACGACCTGACAGAAAAGGAGATGGAGGAGAGGCGGCTTGCAAAGCAACGGCGTGAAGAGAAGAAGAAGAAGCGCGAGGAGCTGTTCAAGCGCATCTTCAAGCGTGGCACCTCCGTGGACGAGTCAGACGGGGAGCCGCGTATCATGGGTGTCAAGTACTCCGACTTCAACAAGGGCTTCGGTCTCATTCTTGACTCCGTGGGCGACGAGGCTGCCCACATCAGCGAACACAAGGGACAAGGCGACGCCGTTGCGCATCACCACCACTCTGCCAGTGTTTACCTCCTCCTGAACCTGCCAGCCCACGTCCCCGGCAGCGGCGCAAAGGTGGTGAATAACTTCAATCCTGCTAGCGGGAACTTCCGCAAGTCGCCTGATGTGTTGCGGTGCTCGTACGACTTCCGTCAGCAGGGCACAAAACCCTACGATCCCAAGGCACATCTGATGAGCGCCGTCGAAAAGGCTGCTGCCGCCGCCGAGGAGCCGCTCGAGCTCGTGGTACGCTACTACAAGAAAAAAATGACGGTGATTCTCCGCCGTGAGGACGTTGCGAAACGCGAGGTAGCTGCCGTGACAAACGAGAACGGCGAGGTGTCGAACGAAGTCGAGGTGACGCGGACGTACAAGGAGACCATGTGTGGGGAGGTGTACCCGATTGACCTTCCGCTGAAGTACCACTTTGGTCTCTCTGCTAGTACAGGCCGCCGTACCGGTCAAGAGCGCAAGGCGCGTCGTCTGCAGAGCGTATTTCACGCCGCGGACAAGAACACTTTCACGCACGTTGATGTCCATGACGTCCACAAGCTTGAGCTTCGTGAGCTGGGGCTAGACGCAAAGGCGATGGGGTACTCCAAGACAATCCCTCTCGAGCACTTCGACTTCGAGGCGGACAAGCGGGAGCGCGAGCACTTCTCTCGCCAGATTCCAGTAGAGCCCGACGCTGACTCCGCCCAGTAGCATCGATGAGGATGCTGCGCATGCAGCTTGTGTAAAAGCAGCACATAATCGCGCGCAGTGCTAGTGCTCGAAAGCAAGCGAGGTCGTGCGAGTGCTGGATACTCCACTGCGCATCTTGTTGACTCATTCCCTCTTTCCGCCCTCTAGCCTTCTCTTTTTTTTTTTTTTGTGTGTGTGTGTGTGTGCTTGCCAGCCTTGCACAGCGGTTGACGGTGGTGCCCGATGTATTCTGATACTATTTCTTGTTTGTTAGTTTTCCCCTATTCTCTATTGCAAACCCTGCGCCGACTCCTTCGAAAGGACGTTCCTTGCGACGTGGCAATGCCCTTTTTTTTGAGCTTCTGTTTCCTTAACCTTCATGTGCTACGCAGGGGAGAAGAAGCGAGTGAGCAGTCAATATACCAGAATAAATGTGAAGTTTAAAAAATTAACGATGACTTCCCTCCGCTCTCCTACCAAGAGCGACAAAACCCCAAAAAGTATAATGCAAAATTTTGTTGTTTTCTCTTACGGTTCGTGGATGCTGAAAGACCTTGTCTTTTCATTTGCACTGGTAGCGAACGCCACACAACTTTTTTTTTCTGTTTTTCAAAGCGCCAGGTAAGAGAGTGTAAACGAATTGTAGACGCAATCAGAAGGCGTAACGTGGTGTTCTTTTCGCTGCGGGCTCTGGCTGAAACAGCACTACGCTCGTCCCTTGTGGCTGAAGTTTTTTGTCTCGTCTTCCACTCGTCACCTTTTTTTCCCTCTCTGAGTGCGGCGCGTGGTCGTTCTTATAAGCGACACACAAGAGACCATATATGTACATATGTATTTATATGCGCGTGTTCATGTCTGGTTTCCGCTGGAGTGTCAACCTTCCCTCTTTTGCTCTTCAGCTATCTTTATCCTCCTCCTCTCTTTGTCTTTGCTTTTTTTTTGTTGTTGTTATTATTGCTGTTGTTGTTTCAGCATTTGCTTGTCCACACACAACAAGCTGTTTGGAGGCTACGCTTGGCTCGCTTCCTCTCGCAACTGCGCTTTTCAAAACAATCGTAGCAGCACATCGAATCAAGTACTAACGTTCACGCATAATCATCTTCTCTCTCTTTCATAGGTGATAGAGACAACACTACACTCAAAAAAAAAAACAAAAAAAAAGATGTCCGACGGGGATGAGGCTGCCGTGGAGCTGCCGCGGATGTGGCAGTTCATTCACCCCACCTTCAACCGCGCCGACAGCGGCGAGGACGACGACGGCAACGATGACGGTGATGCAGAAGCCGCGGAAGGCCAGCGCCAGGGCCGCCCTGCCGACTACGTGAAGCTGAGCAAGTCCGCCCCGCACCTGGGTCAGCTGATTCGCTACCTGAATGACTTCGAAGAGGAGGAGGAGGTGCAGGCGGCGCTGCTGGAGAAGGACCCAGTCACTCAGCAGACGCTCCTGCAGTGGGCGGCGCTGAATGACCACTTCATGCTGGTTGAGTACTTGATAAAACGACTCCGCCGGGCCGCCTTCGCCTTCAACCCTGAGTCGTCGGAGGTCGTCGTGTACGACCGTTGGGTGGAGATGAAAGACGACCTGCCCAACGCTGCCGAGGTCGCTGAGCGGCAGAAGCAGCGCGAAAACGACAAGGCGAAGCGCCTGGCCGAGCGTGCGATGGCGAACAGGGGCGACGAGGAGGAAGAAGAGGACGAGGAAGGGGAGGAGACGGAGCCGATGCCGGAGGACGTCGTGTACGAGAGTCTTGAGGACTACCACGAGGAGTGGGGGGACCGGGGCGTGGGCATCGTGAAGCGCATCGGCGAGTTGGGCGTGTACGTTGGCCCCCGCCTGTCGGACGGCACGAAGCAGGGTCTGGGTCAGAGCCTCTTCCCCTGCGGCGACTGCTACACCGGAGAGTACAAGGAGAACCAACGCGAGGGCCGCGGTGCGTACTGGTGGTCCAAGACAAACGCCCTCTACGTCGGTGAGTGGTTCCGCAATGCGCGTCACGGCTACGGCCGCATGGTCTACCCAGACGGATCGCGCTACATTGGACGCTGGGTCAGCGGCAAGCGCAGCGGCGTCGGCCGTTACGTGTTCCGCGACGGCAGCAGCTACGACGGGACGTGGCTGAAGGACGAGAAGCATGGCAGCGGCACCTACCAGCTGCTGGACGGGTCGTGCTTCACCGGCACCTTCCAACACAACCGCTTCGTCTCCGGGGAGTGGCGACTGGCCTCTGGCACCGTGCGGTACATCGGCAACTTCGAGAAGGACGTCCCTGTTGGCGCCGGGGCCTTTGTGCATCGGTGTGGGCTGAAGGTCGGCTCCTTCCAGCAGGAGGGCACCTACGTCGAGGGGAGGTGGGTACCCAGCATGCTCAAGGGCACCTCGCACGTGGTGCCGCACATTGAGCTGACGACGCAGCAAGCCAAGACGCCGCGGGTGCCGATGGAGTTTGCCGCGAATTGCAATGGCCGCACCATGGCAGATCTCATAAAGGTGGCCAACTACCCGCCGCTACTGCGGTGGGTCGCCTCGCTGCCATCGCCCGAGAAGGACGCCCAGAACGGGGTGACGCTGAAGGGTGTCGAGGTGCAGTCGATGCGGCACGACGCAGCAGACGCCGGGGCCGTGTCGGAGGTCACCATCCTCCCAATTTTGGTAGACCGTGCTGGTAAGCGTGTGCATCTGCCGGACGAGACGGTGACGCTGAAGCCGGCCACGACGCGCCTCGTTGTGCTGCTGAACGCGCCAGGGGCGGATTCAGTGGTGCTGTTAGAGAAGTCAGCGCA